>JAODAL010047411.1:0-29958 GCA_025379985.1 Phyllomedusa bahiana
CCCCAACCCGCCTCACGTTGGACGCCAAAATGTTGGGGGTCGTTTACCAAAAACCATTGGGGGTTCACCCGTTTGCCCCGGTATTCCAATTACGAGCGGAGGAACTTATATCGGCCGATAAGAACAAACTGAGTCAGACACAGGGTTCTGGGTCAAATTTTCGTTCATGTTCCAAGCACAACTGAACTCACAGAAACTTCACACAAAATTTTTTGTATAAACTACGATCAAGTAAGCGCGGCCAGTAGAGAAAGAGTGGAACGGATGTATGTCCATATTTAGGTAGCTTTTAAGTACAGTTTCTTTGGGGTCCACGCAGTCTCTGGGAAAAGTATCATCCACAGCTTCAGTGATTTTCCATTGTTTAAGCGTTTCTTCAACAGAGAACTGATAAGCAGATGTTACATCCGGGGAAGCCGATACCGGATGTCACGTCCTGCACTATCCCCCATTTTAGATGAGATGACCTTTAAGGAGCAAAAAACCTTCTTTATGTGCAAAATTGTGGGAAATCATTTACAGAAAATTAAGTTGGTTAATCATGAGAGAATACACACAGGGGGAAAAACTTGGGATTTCACAGTTAATAAGCAAAGTGCATTATTAGTTCAAACTCCTTTACCTTCACAGGGCTCAACAGGAGACATCATTTTCTGATCAGCGTCGTTGACTTTCCCCTTTCTTCCTCCATCCGGTTTACACCTTCAGCTGATTTCTCCCGGCCCAATACTCGTCCCCGCAGATTAGGACACAAAATATCTTAGAATCCTCACATTTCCAGCTACTCCATAATTAAAAGGGATATATGCCCCTCAGATAGGACAAAAAAGATATAAAAATTACGGTCACTCAGGCAGGCATATAAATATTTGGGTTTACTCAGGCAGATATATAGATATGGGGGCACACAAGGCAGGTATATAGGGGCACTCAGGCAGGCATATAGATATAAGGGCCCCCAGGCAGGTATTGGGGCACTCCAGGTAGGTATATATAGATATAGGGGGCACACAGGCAGGTATATAGGGGCACAGAGGCAGGAATATATAGATATAGGGGGCATACAGGCAGGTATATAGGGGCACAGAGGCAGGCATATATGGATATAGGGGGCACACAGGAAGGTATATAGGGGCACAGAGGCAGGCAGATATAGGGGCAATCTCAGGCAGGTATATAGGGGCACAGAGGCAGGCATATATAGGGGCTCAGGCAGGTATATAGGGGCACAGAGGCAGGCAGAAATAGGGGCTCAGGCAGAAATAGGAGCTCAGGCAGGTATATAGGGGCTCAGGCAGGTATATAGGGACACAGAGGCAGGCAGATATAGGGGCTCAGGCAGGTATATAGGGGCTCAGGCAGGTATATAGAGGCTCAGGCAGGCAGATATAGGGGCTCAGGCAGGCAGATATAGGGGCACAGAGGCAGGCAGATATAGGGGCTCAGGCAGGCAGGTATATAGGGCTCAGGCAGGCAGGTATAGGGGCTCAGGCAGGCAGATATAGGGGCTCAGGCAGGCAGGTATATAGGGGCTCAGGCAGGCAGATATAGGGGCTCAGGCAGGCAGATATAGGGGCTCAGGCAGGCAGGTATATAGGGGCTCAGGCAGGCAGGTATATAGGGGCTCAGGCAGGCAGATATAGGGGCTCAGGCAGGCAGATATAGGGGCACAGAGGCAGGCAGATATAGGGGCTCAGGCAGGCAGATATAGGGGCTCAGGCAGGCAGGTATAGGGGCTCAGGCAGGCAGGTATATAGGGGCTCAGGCAGGCAGGTATAGGGGCTCAGGCAGGCAGGTATATAGGGGCACAGAGGCAGGCAGATATAGGGGCTCAGGCAGGCAGGTATAGGGGCTCAGGCAGGCAGGTATATAGGGGCTCAGGCAGGTATATAGGGGCTCAGGCAGGCAGGTATATAGGGGCTCAGGCAGGCAGGTATAGGGGCTCAGGCAGGCAGGTATATAGGGGCTCAGGCAGGCAGGTATATAGGGGCTCAGGCAGGCAGGTATATAGGGGCTCAGGCAGGTAAAAATAATAGCATTTATACTCACCTTACCTCCCCCGGCAAGCGCACTCCTCTTCTGGCTGACACTCCTCTTCAGTCCTGCGCTCCTCCGGCAGCTCTTCTGGCGCACAGCCTATGACGCACTGTGCGCCCGAGGAGAGGCAACGTCGCGATGACATCACTTCATCGGGACGCTGCCAGCTGAGGCGCACGGGGCCGCGGCGGGTCCTCAGCGCTATGAGGACCCGACGGCCCCGCTGTGTCAGACCGTGGCTTAGCGGAGGATCCAGCGATCCTCCAAGAGGCGGTCTGACACTGTCTGCGGGGCAGGGAGCACTCGCTCTCTGCTCCGCAGAAGCATGTGCTTTCAGCGGACGAACATACAGGGACCGCCTGCACTCCAGGCCCATGGCAGTGGCCTGGAGCCCGGGAGGTTCGGGGCCCCTGACTGCACCCCTTAGGGACAGGCAGAGGTAGGCGCCCTAGGTGATCGCCTACCGCTGCCTACCCTTTATCCCGGCCCTGCTCCTGAGCTCGAGATACTGGTGGGATCTATGCACACTGAGAGGTGTATCCTGTTTATCATGGAGGGCTTACCTGTCAACGTGGTGTCAGGGTTGCCCTGGCTTCAGAAGCACAACCCTGTGTTTGACTGGAATTCTAGAGAATTGATTAGGTGGGATAAACAATGCATTAATCAATGTTTTCCGATCATCCTTGGTAATGCGAAGATTGAGCAGATTCCTGCCTTTATTCGAGACCTGGCAGAGATTTTTTCTAAGAACCAATCTGAGAGATTACCCCCGCATAGGTCCTATGATTGTGACATTAAATTATTGCCTGGGGTGAAATTTCCTAAAGACAGGATATACAATCTGTCTGGTCTGGAGAGACTTGCCATGAAGCAGTAAAATTGCAGAAAGTTTACAGAAAACCACATCTGGCCATCAGTATCGCCTATGGGTGCTGGGTTCTTTTTTGTCAAGAAAAAAGATGGGAGTCTCCGCCCTTGCATTGATTACCAGGAACTCAATAAGGTAACGGTTAAGAACCAATACCGCTTACCTTTGATTCCCGACCTGTCTATCAAATACAGGGGCAAAGTGGTTCTCCAAAATGGATCTCAGGGGGGCTTACAACCTTCTTGGGAACAAGGAGGCGGACCAAAAGTAGAAAGCATTGCATACACCGGAGGGCCATTTCGAATATAACCTGATTCCCTTTGGGCTGTGTAATGCTCCCACGGTCTTCCAGAACCTTGTAATTATGGTTTCCGAAAATCTCATTGGTCACTGTATGGTTGTTTATCTGGTACATCTTAATTTATTGCAGGATTGTCGTCCCACGTTAAACAGTAACACATTTTTGGGGGGGGGAAAAGGGGGGGGGGGGGGGGGGGGAATCTGGAGGTAAACCGTTGTTGTCAAACTGAGAATGTGCAAACGGGTTCAGGAGTACCTTTCCTGGGATATTTTTTTGGGCTCGAACTCATTCGTATGGATCCGGGAAGGTTCAAGCATTCTCATTGGGTCGGCCGTCCCCTGAAGCTTACAGCATTTTAGGTTTTGAAAAATTTTATTATCGAAAATGTATTGAATTTTTCGTTCGTCTGGCCATTAACTGATATGACAAAAAAGGGTTAATATCATAACTGGCAACCAAGGCCTTAGAGGCTTTTCAAAACTCAAAGTGTTTTTTTTGCAGCCCCGTTTTGTTCAAGCGGATCATACCAAACCTTCATCTTTTGAGGTAGATGCTTCGATATGGGCGGGGCCATTTTTATTATTGGTAGGCTGTCTTAACAATTAGGCCTTTGTCCCTCTTTTCCTGTAAATTCTCCTCTGCCAAAGAAATATTGTGATTTTGGGGAAAGGGGAATTTGTTGGCTATAAGGGGCTTTCGAGGAATGGGCCACTATTCTCGAGGGTCCCAATACAAGTCACGGTCCTAACAATCATAAGAACTTACCTTTTTAGGGGAATTGCTAAAAAGGTTGGGAACCCCTCGTCAGGCGCGTTGGGCATTGTTCTTTCTCGATTTAACGTTGTGGTTACTTTACCCGGTTTAAGGGTTTTTAAAGCAATGCGTTGTCTAAAAAGTTTCTGTGCCGCCCACTCACCTCAGGATGATCCAGTGCCCATTTTACCTAAAAAGACCATTGTCTCAGCCAATTTCCCCTGACTTAGCCACAAAAGATCAAAAACACCAGATATGAGACCTGTTGATTGTCCTGTATCTAAGGTCTTTGTCCCCACTCAGTTTCGGTTACGATTATTAAAAGAATTACGATTCAGTGCTATCTGGACATCCCGGAGTGTCTGGCACAAAGAGACTCCTTTCCCGAAATTACTGGTGGCCATCATTGTCCAGTGATGTGGGGGCCTATGTAACAGCCTGCGATACCTGTGCTCAGGCAAAGGTTCCCAGAACTCGCCCTCCTTGTGAACATTGCCCTTTTCCTATACTGGACCGTCCGTGGACTCGCATCTCCGTGGATTTTATGACCGATCTGCCTACCTCTGAGGGCAAGACGGTTATTTGGGTGGTAGTTGATCGTTTTAGTAAGATGTGCCGTTTGTTTCCGTTAAAAGTGTTACCGTCATCCAAAAAGCTTGCAGAACTTTTCATCAGACATATCGTTAAATTGCATGAGCTACCCAAAAATATTGTGTCTGATAGAGGAGTTCAATTTGTTTCCTGTTTCTGTAGATCTCTCTGTAGGGCTCTGGGTATCATCCTGTCCTTCTATTCTGCTTTCGACCCTGAGACCAATGGGCAGACGGAGAGGGTGAGTCAAACTGTTACGCAAAAACTCCGGTGTTTTGTTTCCGATCAGCAGGGAGACTGGGTGAAACACTAACCTTTGGTAGAATTCGCTATTAATAACCCAGGTAGTAGCCGCGGGTTTTTTCTCCTTTTTCTGAAATTATTGCTTCCACCAAATCATCATTGTCCGGCACACACTGATCATAGTGGGGGGATGTCATCGTTCGACTGTGCACTTTTGGGCCCAATTTTCAGAAAAACTTGGGTGAACGCCCAAACCCCAGAAGAAAATGTATAGGGCGCTTTTGTCTGGGGGATTTTTTTTGGGATAAGTTTGGGTGTCTACCCGGGCCCTTTGTTTAAAGGTCCCCTCTGGGGAAGCTTGCGCGCATTTTTGGGACCCTATGTCCTTCTGGAGTGAATAATCCGTGGGCCCACCGGCTCAAATTACCCTCGGGGTTCCAGGGACAAATTTTTTCACCGGGCACTCCTTAAAGGGGCTTCCATCCCTTCCCCCCTGCTAAAACTCCTCCTCCGGGTTTGGGTTAAAAAGGGGAGTTAAGTATGAGGTGGCTCGAATTATTGATACAAAGGTGGTTTCAATATCCATCCAAGGGAAAGGGTTACGTCCTAGAAGAGGTTGTGGGTTTCCGTAAATCCTTATGCAGAATCCCTCATTGAGGGAAACCACAATTCTCACCCGAGAGACCCACCAGGTAAGGGGACAGTGGCCCCCCCCCCCAAAAGGGGGGTACTTTAGATATGTTTGTCTGGGCCCCTTTCCCCCCATTTAACGCAACGCCTGGAAGGTTAATAGGCTGGCCCCGGGCCACACCCAAAGGGGGAAAGGGGCGCTCCTGAGCCAGGGGTGACACTCTCAGGACCAATCGGGGGGCCCGATGCGCACCTTTTTTGCCTCCCCATTCCTCCAGACTTTGCCTTTTAAAGGGTCCCTTTGGTTTCCCCGTAGTTTGGTATTGTATCCCCCTGTGTTTCTGACCCCCACCTGTTCTGACCTCGCTTGTTGCCTCCCATTGTGTGCTACGCTCCTGACCATGTTTGGACCCCGACTTGTTTCTGACCTTCCACTTGGTGTACGTTTCTTGGCTTATCCGTTACTGCACCGTTACGATCCAGACTGATTGACTCTGCGTTTTCCCTGAAGGCCCTGCACTTAGCAGCATAGGGGCTGTCATCCAGTTGGGGTCTGCCTCCTAGGGCAGCACGCCAAGTAGGCAGGGACAGTGGGCTGGGTGGCAGTCAGGGCCCACTGCACCTCCAATGACGTGATACTGAGTATTTAGAAAGCAAAATGTATGTAAGTCAAGCCAGTGTTGTGCATCCGCAAACAGTTGTGCAGTGCAGAGCAGAGCTGGCTTGCTGGCTGGGTGGCAACGAGTGGCTTAAAAAGCGGAATATCTCTACTTGGGGAGAGAACCATATAGATGTGTGGGGATTTGAAATGGCCTTTTTGCACCCCACTAGGCATCTGCATGTCACAAGGAATTATGGAAAAAAACCTGAAAGTTCAAGCACCCTCTATTGGATGTAACAAATCCTTGATTTGCTTGGGAATCACTGAGTCTTTAGGAAGGGAAAAGGAAGTAAATTGAGCCACTGTTGCTCATCTTCAAACAGCGGTTTCAGGGTTATTGCTCCCTCCTCAGTGCAGAGTAGAGCTTATGCCTTGTGATATGTAGATGCCTAGTGGGGTACAAAAAGGCAATTTCAAATCTCCACACACCTATATGGTGCTCTACGCAAGGAGATATTCACCTTTCTAAGCCACTCATTATCTCCCACCAGCCAACCAGCAAGATATTCCTCTTTCTAAGGTCTTTATAGTCAGTGTGAATGAAACCTCTTAATCTGAATGCATAAAGGCTTTGGCCTAAAGGAAAGACAAATTTCAAGACAGAGATCCACCTGAGGAGGTTACATTGACTTGACAGGTGGGCATACACATTTTGATGTAAGTGTGCACTAAAAACCCCTCTTTTATACACGTAGAAAATATTGCTGTATTAATGTAGTTTAAATGTTCCATACATTTAGTATGCATTTTAGTGCTACTGTACTTGTATGATTATTTGCTTTTTGCATTTAAGCCACTATATTTTGCACCAGTGTCTGTTTTTGGATGTGATTTTTGATGACGATGTTTTATTATTTTTCATTCCGACCATCTAAGAGCAATGACTTTTTTACTTTTCTGTTTTCTACACAGCAGCTATTACCAAATAATGATGTAGAAACCAAATGAGATGGCTTTAACTAGACTTTGGGTAAATATGTTGCAAAATATAAAGCTTAATGAAATCTGTAAAAAGGTGATCAAATCAGCTGAAATACAAAATGAAAGGCAGGCAGCTAAAGACAGCAAAACAAAACACAAGAAATTCTTTAAACATAAAAATGCCAAAAAGCCAAAGTCAGCGCATGTAGGATCCTTAAGTAACAGGAATGGGGAGCTGGTCACTGGGGATCAGGAGAAGGCTGCTAAATAAATTATTGAGCTCTGTATATACAATCTAAGAGAAAGTAGCTGATGGGGTCATTGCTGATGTGGACGGACCCAGTGCAGATGTAGGTGACGCCTGTACTGTTAATACATCAACTGATATAATAAATTAGTTAAGTGTAGAAATGGTCCAAGACAAGTTAAATAGACCTAGGGGGACATGTATGATCGGAGTTTACACACATTTTCAGGCGTATAATGCGCCTCACTGTGCCGACTCCGCCGTCGGACGCGCCTGATGCACTGTTAGGCGCAAGGTTTGCCACTTTGTAATGTGCCTAAGATGAAGGGGTGTTAAGTGGGCATTCTGGGGCGGGACACACCACATTAGAAAACTCCGACGCATGTATAAATGTGGGTCGGCAAAGTGAGGCGCATTAAAGCTCCAACAGACAGACCCATTTCAATTTGGTCTGTCTGCCGGAAGTGTCGAAGTTTGCACCGCATGTATGAGCGCACTTCGACACCGGCATACATGAGGCGCAGTTTTTACAGTAAAAAAATTTGAAAACAGGCGCTTCGATGTGCCAATCTTCATACATGCCCCCCTTAATGTGAACAAGGTTCTAGGCCCATATGGCTTAGACCATAGGGTTCTAGTAGTATAATGTTGTACCGTGTTAGCCATAGAAAGTAGTAGAATAGTGAAGAAATCAGGCGATACCTTTTAGAGGCTAACTGAGTATATTTTTTAGTGACTTTCGAGAGGACTAGCTCTCTTCTTCAGACTGATGTTATACAACAAACTGAAATACACAGACTTTTATACACACAAGACATGGATCTTCAAAGGATCTTAGAATTCTTAAAAATAACAAAATGCAAAATATAGGTACAGCAGTTATTTACAACCTGTCAAGAATTAAACAGTCTGGAAACTTGTGAGGCGTGACGGGAGTGATCAGTAATTATTTCTCTTTTCTTTATATGAATCAGGGGAATTTTGTTGCCTCACATTTTCACACATAGCTTGACATGAAGCTGGCATGAATATTTAACCCATTTTGCAGATTTTTAAAATTTTTTGCATTAATTTATATTCCCTTTCCCCTTCCTCTCCCTCAGAGTCTTAAAATCTCCCATTAAGACCGTTACCTGCAAATCTTCCATGGAATGATTTTCCCCCAGAAAATGTGCGGCCACTGGCAGATCAGTTCTGTTTTTAATAGTGAATCTGTGTGAATTCATACGCTGGATGAGTCCTCCCCTGTTTCCCCACAAGAGCCTGTGGTAGGACATTGCTACACATAATCAGATACACCACATTGCTAGACCTGCAGGAAAATGTCCCCCTAATTCTGTGCACCTGTGGGGATTGTGGGACAGGTACACTGTCAGCGTGGGGAATGTGTCTGCGGGTCTTGCACCTGTTCTGCGGGCAGGGGAGGTGCCATTTTCAGTTGGGGCCTTCAGAGCGCTCTGGACAATAATGTCCGCAGGTTTGGTGGTTGCCGAAAGGAGAGGAGAGGGGGACTGGGAATATGTCTTTTGAGTCTGTTTGTCCCTATGTAGCACAGGTTGAATTTCCCTTTGGGCAATCTTTCGTTAGGATCTCCAGCTGTGGTTGTGGGTTTGACAACTGGGGGCACCGTTCTCCTTCTGGGTCTCTTTGTATGTGAGCAGACTGTCTCTGTTGATGGGGGGCCGCTTTGCTGATTTGGTTGTCAGTCAATTTTGGTCTTTTATCCAAGTTTGGAAAAATTTTTGTCCTCAGAATCCGAAGGTGCTTGTCCAGGTCTGCTTGTCGGAGCAAATACGATTGTACCGTATAGCCCTGGCTGTATATAATAGACTATTTTTTTGTGCTTGGGTGGAAGCTGTCATTCCTGAGGTAGGCCGTTCTGTCTGTGGGTTTGTGGTATACTGATGTGAGAGCCGGTGGTCTTTGATGTGTATTGTAGTATCCAGAAATGGATTTTGCTCTCTGAATAGGTAAGTTTAAGGTTTAATGGTGGGGTGAAAGTTATTTAAGTCATCATGGAATTGAATTAGGGCCTCCTCGCCCGCAGTCCAGATGACAATGATATCATCAATATAACGGAGGTACATCATGGTTTGGTGTTGCATGTTGATAAATATGCTCCTTCCAGTGCCGCCATAAAGAGATTTGCCATATTAGGGCGCCACAATCTGGACCATGGAAGTTCCCATTTGCTGTAGATACAGGTCTTCTCCAAAAGTAAAAAAAGTTGTGGCTGAGTATGAACTGGGTGAGCTGTGTGACTGGTTTCGTTGGGAGGTCTTGGTTCTCTAGGTAACCTGACATGCGCAACTCCATCCTTATGGGGAATGTTTGTATAAAAAGGATTCTACATCCATGGTGGCCAAAATGGTGCCCTCAGGAAGTGGACCGAGGGCATTGAGTTTGTTAAAAAAGGTCTGTTGTGTCCTGGATGTAAGCTTGGAAATATCTTTGACCAGGGGTTTTAGGGGATTTCCACCAACCTGAGATATTCTCTGTCAGTGTCCCAATGCCCGAAATGATAGGCCTCCCAGGGTTGCCATATTTATGGATCTTGGGGAGCATATAGAAGCAGCCCGGCTTGGGATCCTCTGGGATAAGCAATTCCAAACCCGCTTCCCGGGCCTGAATTGGAAACTTTTTTATCAATTCTTTAGTTGTTTCATATAGGGCCTCTGTGGATCATTTCCCAGTTTGCAGTAGTGGATGGGATTTGACAGTTGTCTGTTTGCTTCCTGGATATAGTCAAGATGTTCCCCTCAGACAATTGCGCCCCTTTGTCAGCAGGTTTTATAATTTTATCCTGATTTTCTTTCAGTGAAGCAATAGCCTTCAGTTCCTGCAGGGTTAGGTTGTGTACTTGTTTCTTTTGTTTCTCCAGGATTTCAGATTTTACCTTGCTTCTGAAACAATCAATGTATTTATCCAGTGCTGCATTAGTTCCAGTAGGGTTCTGAAAGAGTTCAGCTCAGTTATTTCTGTACCCCTGTACATGATGTTTAGAGATTCTCTGGTGCCTGGTAAAGTGCCCAGAGACTGGTAAATATGGTTCCCATCTTCAAAAGGTGTTCTTGGTCTTGACCAGGTATTTATAGCCCAGTAAGTTTAACATCTATTGAAAATTGTTTGAGCTCAAAAGTGACTATATACAGGACTATGGCGCTGAATGTAAGTGATTGCCAGCATGGATTTAATAATGACAGAAGTTGTCAGACCAACCTGATCTATTATATGAAGAGATGAGTAAAAAAGTTTGGATAGCAGGGCGGCTGTGGATAAAGATTTTTCAGGATTTGCCAAGACGTTTGACACTGTTGAGAGTGTGGTAAATAACTCCTACTCTGAATGGCCCCCTTTGAAAAATGGTGACCCGGGCTCGTAGGGCCCTTTTTTATTAAATTATTTAAAAAAATGAAATAGGGGATATTAATAGCACTTTTCGTTTTTGCAGATGATCCCAAACCCTGTAGTGTAGTGAAAATTAGGAAGATTTCGAAAAAGTGCAGAGAAAATGGACACATTGGGGCACATTACAGCAGTTGCACAAATTTTTCTTTGCATCAAAAATAACGTCTTACAAGTAGTGATGAGCAAAATGTTCAAGTTGAACTTCGAACTTCAAAGTGTTCAAGTTTTGAGTTTAAATCAACCCCTTAAAGTCAAGGGAGAAAATTTTTGGGGTTTAAAATTTAAACCTGTACAGCTGAAGAAGAGTGGATGCTGAATTACCCCCTCCCTAAAATAAATGGATACGTGGAACAACTTATGAAAAAATTTGTTCGTAAAAGACAGAAAAAAAAAATTTTAAGGCTAATACACTTCATTCCTTTCAATGGGGTAACTAAAAGATAAGAGGGAAACTTGCAACAGGGGCGTACCCAAAGGGGGTGCAGCTTGCACCGCTACAAGGGGCCTGCACTATGGGGGCCCAAAACCCCTTTTACAGATAAGAAGAAAACCGGATTGGAAATGCCATGGAACTGTAAATTAGCAGCATTAGAAAACAATTTTTAAAGCAGCAGGCACAGGAATACAGACATGGATGTATGTATTTAAAGTGTATTTTTCATTGTCAAGAAGACGTGCTACATTTACTATCATAAATTTAGCACCGGACAACAAAATCATCGAGATCCAGCATATTCTTTTGATAAATGTCAAACGATCCACTTGTCAGGGGACTGGACAATTAACGGCAAAACCATTGGTGTGTTGGGGCAATAAAAACACCCTTTTTTTTAAAATGCCCCTTTTCCTTTTTTGTGGGAATACCCTTGGGGGCGTGGGGAAAATAGCAATGGGGAACAGCGAGGTTCCCGATTCGACAAGATAAGGCGGCAGTACCATTGGTGGCAGGATATGTTTATCAGTTATCAGCTGTGCTGAATGGTGTGTTAAGCAAGATCAGGCCATTCATCCATTTTGGAATCCCTGAATTCGTTTATGTCCAGTCCATGTCAAAAAACATCATTTTTGAGCATGGACCATGGTCTTATGGTGGTCTCTGTGTGTCTAAATTTTTAAGGTCAAGACGAATCTGTACATCTAATGAAGATTATGAAATCAATAAACAAAAATTGATTAAAAAATTCAGTGATAGGGCATATAGCAAAATGGAGTTGGAAAGGATAGGGAATGAAGTAGGACAAATTACTAGATCAGAAGCTCGTAAAACTAAATCTAGAAGAGAGGATCAAAGGGTAGGATATTTTTCTGTTTATGAGCATCATGCACAAATGATAAGAAAAAGCATTTTGAAGTCATGGTATCTATTACAAATGGACCCGAAATATGGACATTTGTTTTTGGATACCCCAAGATTCGTTTATCAAAAAGGGAAAAGTGTAGGAGATTAACTAATACGTTCTGATTTGCTAAGTAAGAAAAGGGTTAAACAACAAACATTAGGTACGCAAAGACGAGGGACATTTGGCTGCCTGGCATGCCAAAATTGCAACTCAATAATAAAAGGTGATAAGATCTCACATCCAATGAAAGGGTATCCAATTAACATAAAAGGTTTTTATACGTGTAACACAAGCAATGTTATATATATGCTTAAGTGCCCTTGTGGCAAAGCGTATATAGGACAGACATCCAGACCAGCACGTGTGAGAATAAATGAACACAGATCACAAATCAGATTACATAGAACCAAAATGGAGAAGCAGGGCACAAAAGAAAAAGATACAGAAATAGAGCCAAAGAATAAGAAATATGGTGAGTCCTCAGTTGCCAGACACTTCTGTGAGTTCAAGCATAACGTATGCGATTTAAAATGGTGTATTTTAGAACAAATAGAAGAAAATGATACTTACAGATTGAAACAACGGCTATCGCAAAGAGAAGTGTTCTGGATATATAAAATGGAAACATTGACACCAAGGGGTCTAAATGAGGAATGCCCATGGAAAGTATATGCCTAGCTTCTTCAGGGTAATATATGTGATGTATCCGCTTAGGGAAATAGCTTTCATATACACCTGGTATATAAGAGATTATAGAGTGGCAAAAGGAAGAATGCTAGTGAAAAAATATGTAATAGGTAATAAGCAAGACCAGGAATATTGTTTTTAAACTGTTTTTAACATGTGTATTGTTACTGGCAGGAGCGATATATAAGTATGACGTTGTATAGCTATCTCCATGCTTGACAAAGGGGGTGTGTGGCCTCCGAAATGTCACGAGACGTAGCGGTGTCTGAGAGGAGAGGGATCGTAGACAGCTCGCATGCAAAGGATTCAGATCCGACATGAATGCCGAGATGCGGTGAACCGCTGTACTCAGAGACGGCAGCACAGTACACAGGTGACCATATCTAAAATGAATGTGTAACTTTACATGGATTTAAACTTATAGCCACGGACTGGTTTTTAAGAAGTTGTGGAAATAAAAGTTGTTTTTTACTGAAATATGAGATGAGCTTGTAAGCTTGTATTACCGGCAGCTACACGGAGTTGGCTGAGCAATTAGCAGGTGGGGACCTGTAGCTGCGGTACTTTCCTGTGTTTAACAAAGGTGCAAGATTTGTATGAAGTGTCTAAATGCTACCCTGCCATGCACGCGTTGGTGAGGTGGTAAACATCGATTACAAAATGTCACCCAGTAGGGTTCTGCCACACTGCCTGCTGCTGCGGCTACTTGCCCTTCTACTGCTGCTGCATTGCTGATGTTGTTCCACCATGATATTAGAATGTGAAGATGTAAAAGATGTCTTGAGTTGGTCAATGAGCACGGTCTCAAATTCCTGCATTCTACTGGCAATTTGTGTGAGTGGAACAAAATTGATCACTTTTGTCTTGTAATGTGGATCAAGGAGGGTGGCCACTCAATAATTGCCATTCATTTTTATTGCCTTGATGCGTGGGTCATGTTGCAGGTAATGTTGCATCCAAGCACTCATGTGTGAGATGCTGTCAGGCTCTACCAAGCATCAGGGTCGAGGGGCACTAACATGATCTTATTCTTCTTCCTCCTCCTCCTGTAATCTGTGCTAACCTCTTGCCACTGCAGGGTAATCAGTACCGGTGGTGTCTACCCCTTCCTCCTCATCCTCCTCCAGTTCCTCATCCTGACCATCACCAGAGCACTGGCTAGCCTCATGCACTTTACTCTGTGAGCTGAACTGCCGTCCTGCACCCGCCCTTGACCTAGAACTACCGCCTAAAGAAGACCTATACAATGGCGAAGCAGTCGGGCCTTCTACATCCTCTTTATATATGCTGTTGGAGCATAATATATATATATTTTTTTAAACATGAAAGTTTTATTGAAAATTTTAGAAAAATATATCATATCGTACAACGATGGTGTTGACCAACAAACATAAACAAGGAAACATACAAACACTGCAATAGGTAAATTTCCATTGAATAAGGTTACAAAAATTCTTTAAAGCTAATATCATAGACTGGGTATAAAGTTAAAACAATACATAGTGTAAGATATGCAAAATTCAATAACATTCTTGGAAGAGGAGCTATAAAATAGAGATAGTCATGAGTTAGCGTGGGCATTATGGATTACAGATAGAGCTTATGAAGGGTCATAATGGGACGAATCAGTCCAGATTTCCCATTTCTCTTTCATTTTAGAGACCCTATGGGGGGGAACCACAAGAGAAGTTTCGCATTTAAATTGATAATTGACCCTATTTATGATTTCTTTAAAGGGCAGAGTAGTTGTTGATTTCCAGTGGTTAGCGATAGTTATTCTTGTAGCTACTAGGATATGAAAAAAAAACTGTTCTAATAGGGAACGGGAATTCCTCGAGATTAATGTCTAATAAGCCTAGGGCCGGAGTGAGATTAGTCTTAATAGAAAACAAGTTAGATATTAATTACTCGACTTGGGCCCAAAGAGATGAGACAATAGGGCAGCTCCACCAAATATGCAATAATGTTCCAATAAAGCCACATCCTCTCCAACCAAGGGCCGATCCCTGTTGGGTGAAATGGGCCATTCGAGCGGGGGGGAGACACCATCTTAAGTGAATTTTTTTCATTATTTCTAAATGATTTATACACTTGATTTATACACAAATGATTTATACACTTTAATGGAGGAGATACTAGCAGTTATCCACTCGTCAAAAGAGAACGAGGCAGACCAATCTTCTTCCCATTTTCTGATGTAGTTTGGTTTAGAGTGGGAATTGGCACTTAATAATGAATTATATGCAATCGATAGACCTCTTTCAAAACCTTTTTTTCTTTTTAAGAGGTTTAGATAAGGCGGAACTGGTTTAGTTTTCTTTGGCCCAGGCCCAACTCTGGAGTGCATGTCGAACCTGTAGATACTTGTAAAAATTAGAACGGTCCAAGTTGTAAGTTGTCATTAGTTCAGAAAATGTTTTGAGCACTTTTTTTTTTCATATAAACGTGCTATAGATGTAATACCTCCTGTCACCCATTTGTCTAGCATAAGGTGTGGGATCGCCAAGTGAACTAAAGACACTGTACATTCTTTTTTTAAGAAATATACCCAGTTCATAGGCTTGACAAATGCCTTCCAAGTTTGGAAAACATGTTGGAGAGAGGGAAGGGTTGGAACTACGGGCCACATGTATGAAACGGTTTAGGTCTAAAACTCACATTTTTGCCCATAGGTTTCTATGGGGAAAAAAAAAGAGTTTTAGACCTAAACTGTTTCATACATGTGGCCCTACATGTTTAAGATTCAATAGATCTGCTATCAAAAGGTCTTTAACCGTGTGGGGAAAGGTCAAGGAATTTTCAATCTGAGACCAATGATGATCATTGGGTGTGGTCCAAAAATATTGTAAAGGTTTGAGCACAGAGGCAATATTGTAGAGTTTCAAATTAGGTACAGACAGCCCGCCCTCTTTGATGCTGGGGAATCGGTGTTGTTTCTTACACCTGGGTTTTTTAGAGTCCCATATAAATTTCATAAATAGAGATTGAAGTTTAGCGATTAATATTGTTGGGAATATAAATGGGAGAGAACGCGAGACATAGAGGAACCTAGGAAGTAGCAACATTTTGGTGATGTTTATCTTAGCTAACCAAGATAACCGATTCTGAGCCAGACGGTTCACTTCTTATGCTAAAGTATCATATAGGGAATCTATGTTAATTGTGATTGTACTTTCTAGGGAGGGAGTAATTTTCACACCCAAGTAGGTAATAGAAGATTCAGACCATATGAATCTCAATTATTGTAGTATAGGTTTCTGGTCTGGGGTAGTATGTAGCGGTAGGACAGTGGATTTCATTTTGTTTAATTTGTAGTAAGAAACTAAGGAAAAAGAGTCTAGAATCTGCAGAAGGGATTGAAGGGAATTTTCAGGGTCTTGACACATGATTAAAATATCATCCGCGAACAGACTGATTTTATGCGATTCCCATAAAGAGAGATTCCTGAGATTACGGTAGATTGTCTAATCAGTTCAGAAAGAGGTTCTGTACACATAATAAAAATGAGAGGAGAGAGTGGGCACCCCTAACATGTACCATTAGATATAGAAAAGGCCGACGATAGAAAACCAGATGCTAAGACCCTAGCTGAAGGGGAGGAATACAATGAAGTTATAGCATTAAGTATAGGGCCTGTGAATCCAAATATCTTCAAGGCCTCTTTAAGATAATCCCAATTAAGTCGGTCGAGGGCCTTTTCTGCGTCCAATGATAGTAAAATAGAAGGGGTTTTATCTAAACTGATTTTGTGGATCACGTCTATTACTCTTCTTATGCCATCTCTCGCCTGGCGTCCTGTAATAAAACCCACTTGATCTTTATTGATCAAGTGCGGCAGAATATTACTAAGTCGGTTAGCAAGGATTTTGGCGAATAATTTAATATCACAGTTTAATAGCGATATAGGTCTGTAATTAGAAACTTGATCAGGAGATTTGCCCGGCTTCGGTATGGTAGTCACTGTTGCACAAAGCATTTCTTGGGGGGCAGATCCCTTGTTTATTATCTCTTGGAAGATAGATGCGAGGTGTGGGGCGAGAGTAGGAGAGAATAGTTTATAGTATTCGTTTGAGAAGCCGTCCGGGCCTGGGGCTTTATTAAGTTTGGATTCCTTGATAGTGGATTCTATTTCTCCAATTTCTATTGGGGCATTCAATAGATCAAGGTGGGCTGTTGTCAAAGTGGGTAGTTGTATTTTACCTAAGAATGAATTAATATTATCTTTTAGAACCTTAGGAGTGAGTGGGTCATCTTTTAGATTATATAGGTTATAGTAATACTTTGCAAAGGCATCTGCTATGAGTTAGGGATTATACATTTTAGAGTTGTCAGGGTTTGTGATTAGAGATGGGCGAATTTCTCAAAAATTCGATTCGGTGACTTCGCAGAATTTTCCCCAAAAATTTGTTTTGGTCCGAATTACTTCAGGACGAATCGTGTTAAAAAACAGCTATTTCCAGGCTGCACAGAGCCTGCAGGTGCTGTAGAACATTGTGCCATGCTTAAATATGCAGAGGGAGCTTGGTTTGATCTTCATACAATGTTGTGTTTTAGTATGACACGCATATGACTGTCGCCGCTCTTAGAATAGCTTCACTATAAAATTCCCTGGGGACTTAAGAGGGCAAAACTGACCAAAAAACTGAAGCGGGAATGTAGCCTGATAAAGTCATGGCAGCGACAGCTGGAAAAAAACAAGCTGAGGGCTCAGGTGGCTACATCAGTGACAGAGTGTGGAGGTGACGCGGCAGCCACAGCAGCATGAGGGTCAGAGAGTGGCACAATGACATTCTGGAGGTGGCAAAAACAGGAGTAGGCCACAGAGTGGCACAATAACACAGTGTGGAGGTTACGGCCGTAGCCACACCAGCAGCATGAGGTCAGACAGTGGCACAATGACATTCTGGAGGTGGCAAAAACAGGAGTAGGCCACAGAGTGGCACAAGGACAGAGTGTGTAGGTCACGGCAGCAGCCACAGCAGCAGCATGAGGTCAGACAGTGGCACAATGAGATTCTGGAGTTGGCAAAACAGTAGTAGGCTATAGAGTGGCACAGTGACAGAGAGTGGAGGTCAAGAAAGCAGCAACATGAGGTCAGAGAGTGGCACAATGACACAGTGTGTAGGTCATGGCAGCAGCCACAGCAGCAGCATGAGGTCAGACAGTGGCACAATGAGAGAGTGTGGAAGGCACGGCAGTAGCCACAGCAGCAGCATGAGGTCAGACAGTGGCACACTGACATTCTGGAGGTAGCAACAAATGATGTAGCCACAGAGTGGCACAATGACGGTGAGCGGAGGTCACGGCGGCAGACGCATGAGGTCAGAAAGTGGCACAATGACACAGTGTGGTGGAGGGTACGGCAACAGCCACAGCAGCAGCATGAGGTCAGACAGTGGCACAATGACAGAGTGTGGAGGGCACGGCAGCAGCCACAGCAGCAGCATGAGGTCAGGCAGTGGCACAATGACATTCTGGAGGTGGCAAAAACAGGAGTAGGCCACAGAGTGGCACAATTATACAGTGTGGAGGGCACGGCAGCAGCCACAGCAGCAGCTTGATGTCAGACAGTGGCACAATCACACAGTGTGGAGGGCATGGCAGCATGCACAGCAGCAGCATGAGATCAGGCAGTGGCACAATGACATTCTGGAGGTGGCAAAACAGTAGTAGGCCACAGAGTGGCACAATGACAGAGAGTGGAGGTCAAGGCAGCAGCCACAGCAGCAGCATGAGGTCAGAGAGTGGCACACTGACAGAGTGTGGAGGTGGGTGGCAATACCAGTCCCTGGTAAAGATGGTTGGTGGAAGATGGAGAAACTGTCAGCAGATGTGTGGAATCAGGCGGGTGGCGGCATCCGAATAGTGGCTGAGGCAGGTAGTTTGAACCCAGACTCATTTCTCAGAGTTGGGGTGAGGCGTCATGGCTGATGTAGTCTGACGCCTAAGGCATTGGTGTGTGGAAATCCTGTCCGATCCACGCCTGATTCATCTTGACAAAGGTCAGTCGTTCCACATTTCCCGTGGACAAGCGGGTTCTCCTTGGGGTAACGATGGCCCCCGCCGCATTGAACACCCACTCTGATGCCACACTACTGGCCGGGCAGGACAGCTTCTCCACTGCAAACTCGGCAAGTTGCGGCCACACATCCAGTTTGGCTGCCCAGTAGTCCAGCGGATCTTCTAACTGGGGTGGCAGAGTGCTGTCCAAGTAGGCCACCACCTGTTGGTTCAGGGACTGTTCCAGGTCCTGTTGCTGCTGCTGCTGCTGGTGACTGCCCTCCTCACTAGGCGGGTGAAGGAAGCTGCTCATCAGTGACTCCAGACTTAGGTTGCTGCTGATGGAGCTGGTACTGCTCCTACCCCCCCATCTTTCCCCAGCAGCCGCGGCAGTAGTACGTGAGCGCTGAAGAACCCCCCGGTCAGACCTATCAGAGGAGGGACGATGCCGCACATAGGCAGCGGCCAACTGACTACGGAGGATTTCCCTATAGTATTTGAGCTTGTCCTCTCTCCCGCAATTTACATCCAAGGGTTAGCTAAGTATTTTTTTGCAGTTGTACTTAGAAAAACAAACGTTCTTTTTCACCGAAAAAAAATAAATTTTGCCTGTAGCATAATTCATATCCGAAGGTTAATTAAGCCTGTTTGTGATTTTATATTTAGTAAAATACACAGTGTTTTTAAACGGCACATACAAGTAAATTTTTCCTGGCCATTTGTGGAGCGCAATTTATATCCAAGGGTTACCCAAGCTTGTTAGTGGGTTCATTTGGAGTCAAATAAAGCGTGTGTATTTATCATATACATATATCTTCATCAAACAGTGTCTGTACATTTTAGAACAAACAGTATGTCAGACAGAGAGGTGACAGGCTCTTCACATGCGAGTGGCAGAGGCACAAACATTCCTGGAGCAGGCCCAGGTCGCAGCACAGCAAGGGGACGTCGCAGCAGGGGTCACTTGGTGAGGCCACAACTGCCACTGTCATCTAGCGGCCGTGTGTTGTTCAGCAACCCAATGGTTCTTGATTGGTTGACTAGGTCATCCACTTCCTCCCAGATGACATCTGACAACCCCAGCCACGAGTCGGTGGGAACGTCAGGCACAACCCTTAGTTGGCATGGCCCGGGAGCGGGTCAGCGGCCCTCACATGTCCTCAACCCACCTCTGTCCCATCGGTTCCCTCAGCCAGAGATCTACTATTTGGTCTGGGCTCAGCGGCACTATATAGCGAGGATGAACAATTTGATGAGGGCAGTCAGCAGCGAAGAAATGGGGCCAATATCCCCTGCTTCTTGCAGTAGGCGGCAATGTAGAGTGGCAATGGAGAGTAGCATGGGAGGACGTAATAACATTAGGGTACGAGGTGTCCCTGAATCCAAAGGAGCTGAAGATGTAAGAACTGTCCTCAACACAATCTTTAACTCCCTCCTAGATGAGCCGCCTTCTCACACCACAAAACTGGAGAGAGCCCATTGGGCTTTAAAACCCAAATCTCTCACTAACCATCCAAGAGACATAATCTGTTGCTTACAGGACTTTGAACTAAAAGAACACATAATGCGTAAAGCCAGATCCTTAAAAGCCATTGATTACGAAGGGACCCCGATTCAGCTCTATCCAGATCTATTCTGGATGACTCTACACAAAAGGAGATGTCTGAAGCCCCTATTAGAGACACTTAAACGTCATTCCATACTCTATAGATGGGGTTTCCCCTTCATGCTTACTGCCAGTAAAGAAGGTAAATCTGCGGCATTGAGATCGCACGCTGATCTCCGCCATTTCTGCAAACAGCTGGACATCGCTCCTCCTGAAATCCCAGACTGGGAGCTGAAAATGCCTTCACCAGCCCCACCGGCAGACTGGCAACCCGTCGCCGGGAGACAAAGAAGAAGAGCTTCCAGAGATCTGAAGGGACATTCCGCAAGCGTGACGAGTTCACCAACAACTTGAGTATTTGTTGAATATGCTTAACAATATTTTTTCCTCTTAGTAGGGTTGGGATATGGTCTAGCCAGGCCATGTGACCTACATTCCTATACATGTCCTACTTATAAAGAGTCAAGGTACATTTCCATATTGCTAAATGTGCAGCTTCCACATAATTAGGGGTCTGGGGGGGTGATGGCGGGGGGAGATGGGGGCCTCGTTTGGCTCGGCCATATCTGTCTGCCGCCACGCTCCACAGATACCACAACAAAGATTGGGGGTCTCGAGGGGTCAACTTGAAGCGCCTTTCACTTTTCCCCCACTAAGGGTAGTTTAGGCTAGCAAGTCTCTGGTTGTTCCTTTTTAGTTGGAGACTAAAAGCCTATTGAATTTTTTCATTAACATAATTTAGTTAAATTAAGTTATTCTATTTCACACACATTACCCTACGTCAGAGTTTTCTTTCCTCTGGTCTTTACCCAACGAGGTATATTTGCTTATATTTTCTTATATGTATATATATTTGCTTATATGTTTTCTTTTTCATTTTGAGTCACAGTTCTGTATTCCTGGTTATATATAGCAAAGTCTTCTAGTCTTTACCCATCCTCATGTGTCCTGTATTGTGCTTGGATGTATGTGGGGGAAAAACTAAGGGTTAGCTTTTTGATTGAAATATTATATGATGGCTAAACTTATGTCACTAAACTTATGTCTTAACTCCCCTATAAAGAGAAGGCTATTGTTGTTAGAATTAAAACAATTAAAGGCGGACATAGTCCTCCTTCAAGAGACACATTTCAATAAAGAAGGGAATTTCTCCTTTGCCAAGAACCTATACCCAACAGCTTTCGCTTCCTTTCACAGAAAAAATAAGGTGGGCGTGGCTCTATTGCTTTCCAATAATTGTCCGTTTCAAGTTAAAGCAGTCTGTTATATATGACAATGGTAGATACATTATTCTGTATGGCACATACTTAGGGGCTCCATTTACGATATATAATGTGTATGCACCCAACTACTCCCAAATCCGCTTTTTAAACAAATTTTTTCTTAAACTGAAAAGGTCCACATTGATAATTGGAGGGGATTTCAATGAAGCATTTTCAGAGTCAACTGATAGATTACATTTGAATGCAACCCCTTGCACTCCTGCTCAGGCCCGATTGTCTAGGGAGTTTAGAAAACTGATTAGAAAGTATGCTTTATTCGATCTGTGGAGAATTGATCACCCACGGGAACGTTCCTATACTTTTTTTCTCTCCCCCCCATCAATCCCACTCACGGATCGATTATTTCCTTAGAAACATTCTGGCTTTGAGGTGCATGGCTTCAGCTGAAATTAGTGCTATCACATGGTATGATCACGCTCCTATAACACTCTCCCTTAAAACACACACTACCCCCATCCGTAATTGTCACTGGCACCTGAATGAAAACCTCACAAAAGACCCACAGACGAGAAAGGAATTAAGACAACACATAATAGAGTATTTTTCCAACAATGAGGGCATGGTTTCTTCTCCTGTCACACTTTGGGAAGCTCATAAAGCGGTGTTGAGGGGATGGTGTATAGCCATAGGCTCGCGAGTCAAGAGGAATTCTAACCTGAAGAGAAAAAATCTACAATCGCAGTTAATGGTATTGGAATCCTGTTTTGCTGTACAGCCTACTAAATCCCTACTTAGAAAAATTGCAGACATCAGGGCTCAACTTAAGAGTTTGGCAATGGAAAAAAACTGAGAAATTATTGTTGTACTCTAAGCAAAAATATTATGAACGGGAAATAAAGCCCACTCCCTGTTAGCCAAACAACTGCGGGACGACCAAGAACGTCGCACCACCCAGGCTCTAAAGGATAGCAAGGGACACATCACTTATGACCCAACTAAAATTGGACAAATGTTTCACAAATACTTTTCAGATCTTTACACACTCCCTGTCCACTTGCCGAAGGAAAAGATGGAAAGGGATGCGGCCTTACAACAATTTTTCTCCTCAAGTAACCTAACGACACGACTCCACGAAGCCATAGACTCTCTCAACTCCAGGATACAACCAGAGGAGTTGTAAGAAGTTCTTAAATCATTACCCACAGGAAAGACACCAGGACCGGACAGACTGACATACCTTTACTATAGAATCTTTAACCCCCAATTAGTAAATTACCAAGTACAATTGTATAATGCCATACTGGAGGGAGCGAGGTGCCAGCATCCTTCTTACATTCATATATAACTTTATTACCAAAACCCAATAAAGACCCTATGGAGGTTTTCAACTACCGGCCTATTGCGCTTCTTAATTCTGATCTTAAAATATTTACTAAAAATTTGGCAAATTGATTAGCGATTTGGCTACCCCAGTTAGTGCATAAAGACCAGGTCGGATTTGTAATGTTCCGCTAGGGAGGTGATAACACCAGGAAAATAATCAATCTGATTGATGTGGTCAATAAAATGGATCAATCAGCTCTACTCTTAAGCCTAGATGCCGAAAAGGCATTTAAACGCATCAATTGGTCTTATATGATGTCAGTAATGAAAAAGTTTGGAATAAGGGGCCCTTTCCTTCAAGCATTGTACTCCCTTTATTCCATACCATAGCTACAATTAAATTGCCATATAGCCTATCCCCTCTAATAAAAATTTCAAATGGCACACGCCAGGGTTGCCCATTGTCTTCCCTTTTATTTGTTTTATGTGTCAAACCCCTAGCAGCCGCTGTCCGTCTAGATCCGAATATTAATGGAATTATTGTGAAAGATAGGGAATTTAAATTATCATTATTTGCTGATGATATTTTGTTATCCTTAGCCTCTCCACACATCTCCCTTCCTAATTTACAGCAACTCCTTCACAAATTCTATCATCTCTCTGGTTATAAAATTAATAACTCTAAGACGGAGGCTTTACCTCTCAATATGACGAAAGAAGATTTCCTGTCTCTGAAAGCTAACTACCGTTATAATTGGAAAACTAACTCCCTGAGATATTTAGGAATAAACTTACCGCCGTTCTTCGCGACCCTGTATAGTGGTAACTTCCCACCGAAATACAACGAGATTAGATCTCTCTTGAAAAAGTGGATGCATCTGCCATTGTCTCTCTTGGGTAGATTTTCAACAGTAAAGATGACTTTGTTGCCTTAAGTTTTATATTTGTTTGAAGCCCTGCCAATCCCGGTCCCACTAAAAGACCTAAAATCAATACAAACCTCCCTACTTTAATTTATATGGTCTAACAAGAGGCATAGGATAGGAAGAAGAACTAGGATATTGGGTAGGATGGAGGGGGGACTTGCAGTGCCTGATATAGTTAAGTACTATTGGGCCTCACAGCTCCGCAGAATTCCAGCATGGTCTTCTTTGCTAGCGACCTCAAGATGGGCCGAAGTAGAGAAGTTGTGGTTGGCACCGGTCCACCCGAGTTCTTTGCTTTGAGCCACATCTCATATGCAAACTGACTCTCCATTATTAGGACCGATGCAACTGACTTGGACAATTTGGAAGAGATGTGCCCAGAGATTTGGACTTAGTTCTGCCCATTCGGCTATGACCTCCTTCTTATTTAACCCACTATTGCCAGATAGTATTGGGAACCCTGCATGGAAACCCTGGTTTGAATGCAGATTGTTTCAGTTTGCAGACATTGTGGATCGTAGGACCAGGCAGATTCTCCCTTTTGATAAGATCAAGGCAGACCTTCAGATACCAGAAAGCTGTCGTTATTCATACCTACAGATCTCACACTTTTTGCAAACCAAGCTGAAATCTACAACGGTCTCCTTACCAACAAGATTTGAAATAATCTGTAAATCTTTTACCTCAACTAAATGCCTAATATCAGAGATTTATTCCATACTACAAAACCCACACCCAGAAGAACCTATCATATACCCATATATGTCTAAATGGGAAGGTTATAAAGGCAGACAAATCACCGGGGTTGAATGGGACCAAATATGGAAAAGAGTGGCTCAAACATCTATCTGTAACGTTTACAGGGAGAACCAATATAAAATTTTGATGCTATGGTACCACACCCCATCGTTGTTGCACAAACTTAACCCGACAATTCCTGACCAATGTTGGCGATGTTATACACAGGGCGGAAATATATATCACATATTTTGGGAATGCCATATTATTCAAAATCTATGGGCAACGGTCCACAAGTTTATAATAGACTTGACGGGCTTACAAGTCCCACTTGACCCAACCTTCTGCTTACTAAATTTATTCCCAGGACATATGAAGAAACCAACATTGAAGCTGATCTTAAGTATCTTGACAGCAACTAGGTGTTTGATTGCTTCTTTTTGGAAACGTACAGATCCCCCAAGTATACAAGATGTTTTTCAAAGACTTAAGTCTATAAGGAGAATGGAATACTTAACTGCATCAATTAATAATGCCCTGGATAATTTTGATGCTGTTTGGTTGCCATGGGACACATACACTCACCGGCCACTTTATTAGGTACACCATGCTAGTAACGGGTTGGACCCCCTTTTGCCTTCAGAACTGCCTCAATTCTTTGTGGCATAGAATCCACAAGGTGTTGCAACGATGCTCAATTGGTACCAAGGGGCCCAAAGAGTGCCAAGAAAATATTCCCCACACCATGACACCACCACCACCAGCCTGAACCGTTGATACAAGGCAGGATGGATCCATGCTTTCATGTTGTTGACGCCAAATTCTGACCCTACCATCCAATGTCGCGCAGACTCTAGCCCGGGCAAGTTTTTTTCCAATCTTCTCTGTCCAATTTCGATAGCTTGGGAAAATTGGGAGCCTCAGTTTCCGTTCTTAGCTAAAAGCCCGGTGTGGTTTTCGCTGCTGTACCCCATGGCCTCAAAGTTCGCCGTAGTGGTTCAGAGATGCTCTTCTCCCTCCTTGGTTTGTAAGGGTGTTATTTGAGTCCTTTCCCTTTTTCTATCAGCTCGAACCAGTTGCCCATTCTCCTTTGACCTTGACAACGGCTTTTCCGCCCAAGGACCCCCCTCCATGGATGTTTTTTTCTTTTTGGGGACATTCTCTGAAAACCCCCTAGAATGGTTTTTGCTAAAAATCCCAGGAGATCAGCAGTTTCTGAAAACTCAGACCACCCCCTTCTGGCCCCCCAAACAACATGCCACGTTAAAAGGCACTCAAATCACCTTTCTTCCCATACGATGCTCGGTTTGAATCAGGAATTGTCTTGCCCCGTCTACATGTTAAATGCACTGGTTGCCGCCATGTTTGGGCTGATTAGAAATTAAAAGTGTTAACGACAGTTGGAAGGTAACCAATAAAGGGGCCCGGGTGAGTGTATGTCGCTTTTTAGACATATAAACTGGGGCCCTTGACTGTTTTTCTCACAAAGAATTTATTATCTCTTTACCATAAGATTTATTTCTCTTATCTTCCCCCCACCTTCAGTGTCTTGTTCTTTGTCATATTATTTTTGAGAGTTTCCCACTCTCCTTACATTATGAATAGCTCACTATGAATACCAGCTAAAACAAGCTTAAAAAATACGTTTTATGATGTCAAATGTTAAGAATTTTCGATTTATTGACTTAATGTATCCAAAACACAGCTGTATAACGCCTTATCTTTCATAGCTAAAATAATTTCTGTTCATTGTTCCCATATGAGTTTATTCAAACGTTTGTATCTTTGAAATATGTTAAATTATAATAAAAACACAATTAAAGAAAAAATAAAAAAACGGCGTGTATTTTACGGAACACAACAAAAAAAAACTTATAATTAACCTGGGTTATGAATTATGCTAAGGAAAAATTTCTTCTTGGCGGGAAAAGAAAGTTTCTTTTGTGACCACAACAGCGAACAACGCTTTAATTAAACCCCGTATATAAAATTTCGGAAAAGAAATGAGCAACCCAAAAAATTTTCCAAAAAACTGTAAAATTTAAACCCTTTTGGGTTATAATTTTGCTAAGGAAAATTTTTCTTTGGCGGTGAAAAAACAATTTTTTTATTTACCAACCCGCGAACAAGCTTAATTTAAACCCCCGGAAACAAAAATTCCAAAAAAATGAGCAACCAAAAATTACCCGCTTTGTAGCTTTTTAACACGGCGTGTATTTTTTCGGTACAAAAACAACAGAAAACTTGAAATAATCTTCAGAAATAATTTTTGCTACAGGAAAAAAAATTTTTTTCTTTGGGGGGTGAAAAAGGAAAGTTTTTTTTTAGTGACCACAAGAGCAGAACAACCTTAATTAACCATGGATCTTTAAAATTTCACAAAAAAATGGGGCAACCAAAAATTTCCAGCTTGTAGCGTGTTAAAAAATTTTTGTATTTTACGGGACACAACAACAGAAAAACTTTTTTTAACCTTTGGGTTTTGAATTTGCACAGGAAAAATTTCTTCTTTGGGGGTGAAAAAGAATTTCTTTTTGTGACCCAACAGCAAACAACGCTTAATTAAACCCCGTCTAAATTGCCAAAAGAAATGAGAACCAAAAATTAAACCCGCTTTGTAGCGTGTTAAAATGGGATGTATTTTAAAAGTACACAAAAACAGAAAAACTTGTAATTAACCTTTTGGTTATAATTTTGACAGGAAAAATTTCCTTTTTGGCGGTGGAAAAAAAAAAGTTTCTTTTAGTACCCAACAGCAAACAACGCTTAATTTCCCCTGGATCTAAATTGCGCAAAAAAATGAGAAAACAAAAATTACCACTTTTACTCTTAAAAAAAAAGGCGTATTTTTTACGGTCAACAACAACTAAAATTGTAAAACCCCCGGATGAATTTATTAAGGAAAAATTTTTTTCTTTGGGGGGGGAAAAAAACGTTTTTTTGTCCCACAAAAACAAACAAACGCTTAAAATTTCCCCTGGGTCTTAATTGCGAAAAGAAATGAAGCAACCAAAAAAACCGCTTTGTGCGTGTTTTAAAAAAGGCATGATTTTTTACATACACCAACAAAAACTTTAATTTAAACCCCTTCGGTTAGAAATCCACAGGGAAAAAATTTCTTCTTTGGCGGGAAAAAGAACGTTTCTTTTAAAGGACCACAACAGCGAACAACCTTTAATTAACCCCCCGGGTCAAATTTCGCAAAAGAAATGAGCAAACCAAAAAATTACACTTTGTAGTTGTTAAAATGGCATTTTTTCGGTTCTAACAACAAAAAGCTTGTAATTAATCTTCAATATGAATTATGCTACAGGAAAAATTTAATCTTTGGGGGTGAAAAAAAAGTTTTTTTTGTGAACAAAGCAGAACAACCTTAATTAAACCCCCGGATCTAAAATTCACAAAAGAAATGAGCAAACCCAAAAATTACCAGCTTTTAGCGGTTAAAATTACGTGTATTTTACGGTACACAACAACAGAAAAAATTGTATTAACCTTTGGTTTTGAAAATTGTGCTACAGGAAAAATTTTTCTTTGGGGGTGAAAAAAAACGTTTCTTTTATGACCACAAAGCGAACAACCTTAAATTGACCCCTGGATCAAAATTTTCCAAAAAAACAGCAAAACCAAAATTACCACTTTGTAGCGTGTTAAAAAGGCAAGTATTTTACATACACAACAACAAAAAGCTTTTAATTAACCTTTGGTTATAATTAGCTACAGGAAAAATTTTTTCTTTGGCTTTTAAAAAAAAACGTTTTTTTTTGTGACCACAACAGCAAACAACGCTTTAATTTACCCCTGGGTCAAATTGCGCAAAAGAAAAGACAAAAAAAATTACCGCTTTGTAGGTTTAAAAAATGGCATGTTTTTTTTAGGTACACAAAACAGAAAAACTTTGTTTTTTAAAACCTTTTTGGTTTGAATATGCTACAGGAAAAATTTCTTCTTTGGGGTGAAAAAGAAAGTTTTTTTAGGACCACAAGAGCAGAACAACGTTTAATTTCCCTGGATCTAAATTGCACAAAAAAATGACAATCAAAAATTACCACTTTTTAGCTTTTAAAATTAAGTGTATTTTACGGTAACAAAACAGAAAAACTTTTTAATTAACCTTGGTTTGAATTGGCACAGAAAAATTTTTTTTGGGGTGAAAAAGAACGTTTTTTTTTAGTGACCGCAACACAAACAACGCTTAATTAAACCCCCGAATCTAAATTGCCAAAAGAAATGACAACAAAAATTACCAGCTTTGTCGTTTAAAATGCATGTTTTTTTACGGTACCAACAACAAAAAACTTGAATTAACCTTGGGTTTAGAATTATGCAAGGGAAAAATTTCTTTTTGGGGGTGAAAAAAAACGTTTTTTTTAGTCACCACAAAACAGAACAACGCTTAATTACCCCGATTAAAATTCGCAAAAGAAATACAACCAAAAAATTACCGTTTTAGCTTTTTAAAAATGGCATTATTTTACGGTACACAACAACAGAAAAACTTGTAATTAAAGTGTTCAGCGATTGCTTTGGCTATCGAGATCGATCGATAGTCGTTTAGTCGGCCGATCGATAAGGTTTTTCGATATGAGCATCGATTATGCGCGATACCATTAAAGTTTTAGGGGAGAGCAAAAAGCCCTTCCTTTTGCACCCAAACAAGGCTGGAGAAGCTAAAAATTAACATCCACAACAGTCAAATGGATGGTCTACATCTTAGGCAACACACTAGGTTAAAAAGTCACAGAAAAAAAGTCACAGACCATTTATATCCCTGTCTTGTACCAAACCTGACCTTAAAAACCCCTCACCCACAAATTAAAAAGTGCCAGAAGGCAGTATGATTTGAACCATCATGTTACTTAACTGGACATTGAATATCCCTGTCCTGGGCCACAGCATGAGCCCCAAACCTCATGACCCCCCATTTAAAAAAGTGCCCCGGAAAAAAGGGGTCTTTTAAAAACCCTTTTAGTTTCACGGGCATTGATATACCTTCCTGGGCCCAGCGAGCCCCAAAACCCGCATGACCCCCACATTTTAAAAAGTGCGGAAAAAGGGGTCTTTCAACCCCCATTTTTTGTTTACTGGACATTGAAAACCCTTCCTGGGCCACAGCATGAGCCCCAAACCTGCATGACCCCCCCCATTTTTAAAATGCGGAAAAAGGAGTCTTTTCAACCACCATTTTGTTTCACTGGACATTGACTATACCCGTCCGGGCCCCAGCATGAGCCCCAAACCTGCATACCCCCCCCCATTTAAAAAGTGCCGGAAAAAAAAAGTCTTTCAAACCCCCATTTTAGTTTCCTGGACATTGACTATACCTGTCCCGTGCCACAGCAGACCCAGGGGCCGGGGGTTTCAGTGGGGGCGGTAGAGCCCAGGCTGGCGTCCGTCTCTATTACAGCAGGTTAAAATGCCCTATGATGCACAAAAAAAACGTCGGTAAACAGAT
>JAODAL010047412.1:0-29956 GCA_025379985.1 Phyllomedusa bahiana
CATAAAAAAACCGGCATTTTTACACGGGCCCCATACCATTTAAAAAATTTTCCTTTGGGGGAATTTTTGTAGGGTTTTTTTTTTTATCCAAGGGTTATTTAAAACCCGTTTGTGATTTTTTATTTCCCTTTAAAAAACACGGGGGTTTTAATAACTAACGCCAATACCAGTTTTAATTTTTTTTCCCGGTGATTTCTGTAGGCAATTTTAAAAAACGAAAAGGGTTTTTTTAACCTGTTTGGCTTTCATATTCAGTTTAAAAACACAGCAATTTTTAAACCCCGTGACATACCCGTTAAATTTTCCCCGGTGATTTTTTCTGTAGGGGAAATTTTAAAACCAATGGTTATTTTAAACCCGGGTTTTTAGGGTTTTTTAAACAGTTTAAAAAACACAGCGTTTTTACAAACCCAAAATACCCAGTTAAATTTTTTTTTCCGATTTTTCTTTAGCGCAATTTATATCCAAAGGGTTTTTTAAGTCTTTTTTGGTTTTATATTTTAGAAAATACCAACGTTTTTACACCAAAAAAAAAAAAATACCATTAAATTTTTTTTTCCCATTGATTTCCCGTAGCGAATTTTTATCCAAAAAGGGTTTCCCTTAAACCTTTTTGTGCTTTTCATATTAATAAAAAACATGCCGTTTTTAACCCCGCCCCCATAAAAGTTAATTTTTTCCTGGTTTATTTTTGTAGAGCAATTTATATCCAAGGGGTTTCAAAAACCCGTTTTTTTGGGGTTTTTATATTAAGTTAAATTTCATTTGGGGTTTTTTCACGCCACATACCATTTTAAATTTTTTTTTTCCCGGGGGAAATTTTTTAGCACAATTTTTATCCCCAAGGGGTTTTTTAAATCCTGTTTCTTTTCTTCTGTTTTTTTATTCTGTAAAATACACAAACGTTTTTTAAACGACACATTTCCAATTAAAATTTTTTCCTTTGGGGATTTTCCCGTAGGTAATTTCATCCAAGGGTTTTTTTAAGCCTATTTTTGGGTTTTTATATTCAGAAAAATACACAGCGTTTTTACACTTGAAATAAACCTTTTTATTTTTTCCTGGTGACTTTAGTAGAGCAATTTATATCCCCCAAAGGGTTTAAATTTTAAATCGTTTTTTTCTTTTATAATTTAAAAAATACCCCGCCGTTTTTAACAAACCACAAACCATTTTAATTTTTTTCCGGTGATTTCAGAAACGCAATTTTATTTCCAAGTTTTACTTTTAAACCTGTTTTTGCTTTTATATTAAGGTTTAAAAAACACCCGTTTTTTTCCCCCCAAAAACCAAAATTTAAATTTTTTTCCCATTGATTTCCTTTTAGCGCAATTTAATCCAAGGGTTTTTTTTAAAACCTGTTTGGGGAATTTTTTTAAATTTAGAAAAATTTCAAAACCCTTTTTCCCCCCCACAAACCAGTTTTAAAATTTTTTTCCGGGATTTTTGTTTCGCAAAATTTTTATCCAATTGGTTTCATAAGCCCTGTTTGTGATTTTTAAAATTTAAAAATACACAGCATTTTTTTCCCCCACATACCAAAAAATTTTTTCCTGGTATTTCTGAGAGCAAAATTTTTATCCCCCCGGGTTTCTCAAACCCCGTTTTTTGCTTTCATATTAAGTAAAAACATGTTTGTTTTTAAAAACGCCAATACCAAAATTTTTTTTTTTCCTGGTAATTCTGTAGCGCAATTTAAATCTAAGGTTTTTTAAGGGCCCGTTTGTGATTTAAAAACCCGAGTAAAATACACCGCATTTTTTTACACGCCACATACCCCGGAAAACCCTTTTTCCCTTTTGATTTCTGTTTGCACAATTTATAAACCAAAAGGGGTTTTTTAAGCCCCGTTTGTGCTTTTATATTCTGAAAATACACACAAAATTTTTCTCCCCAATACCAGTTAATTTTTCCTGGTGATTTCTGTAGTGCTTTTTCTATCCAAGGGGTTTTTTTTAAACCTGTTTGTGATTTTTTAAATTTAGTAAAACACACAGCAAATTTTTCAAAGCCACATATCATTAATTTTTTCCTGGGGATTTCTGTAGACAATTTTTTATCCAAAGGGTTATTTAAAACCTGGGTTTTTGCTTTTTTATTCAATAAAATACACAGCCCTTTTTACACCCACATGCGATTTTAAATTTTTTTTCCCGGGGATTTCCGTAGCACAATTTAAAATCCAAAAAGGGTTTTTTAAGCCTGTTTTGTGGGTTTTTATTTTCCCAAAAACATAAAACAGCTTTTTACAAATCCCCATGCGAGTTTTAATTTTTTTTCCCGGTTTATTTCTGTAGCGCAATTTTTATCAAAAAGGGGTTTTTTAAAACTGGGTTTGTGCTTTAAAATTCAGTAAAAAAAACAAACTTTTTTTTCACGCCCACCCTACCAATTTTAAAAAAATTTTTTTGGTTTTGGGAAAATTTTCTGGGAAACTAAAAAATAAACCAAGGGTTATTTTAAGCCTGTTTGTGCTTTCATATTAAGGGAAAATACATGCCGTTTTTTTTTACCCCTCATACGAGTTAAAATTTTTTCCCCGGGGAATTCCCGTAGCGCAATTTTTAAAACCAAGGGTTTTTTAAAAACCTGTTTGTGCTTTTATAATTCTTTTAAAATTTCACATGTTTTTTTCCCCGACCCCATACCAAATTTTAAATTTTTTCTGGTGATTTCTGGAGCAACAATTTTTATCCCAAGGGGTTTAAAAATTTTAAGGGGCCATTGTTATTTCATATTTAGTTTAAAAACACGGTGTTTTTAAAAACCCACAAAACCAGTTAAAATTTTTTGGTATTTTGTACGCAAATTTTTAAACCAAAGGTTAAATTTAAAACCCTGTTTGTGCTTTTATTATTAAAAAAAAATTTAAAAAGCGTTTTTTAAAAATTGAAAAAACCCCGTTATTTTTTTTTTCCTGGGGAAATTTTTGTAAGCAAAATTTTTTATCCAAGGGGTTTTTTAAAGCCTTTTTGTGCTTTTTTTTTTTCAGTAAAATACCCACTTTTTTACTCCCCAACATACCAGTTTTAAAATTTTTTTCCTGGTGATTTTTTTTACGCAAAATTTTAAAATCCAAGGGGGTTTTTTTAAGTCTGTTTTTTTATTTTATATTAAGGAAGATACCAGCATTTTTTCACGTCACAAACCAAAGTTTTAAATTTTTTCCCGGTGAATTTTTGTAGCGAATTTTAATCCAAAAGGGGTTTTTTTTAAACCCTGTTTTTGGGTTTTTATTCAGAAAAAAACACAAACATTTTTACACGCCAACAATCCCTTAAAATTTTTTCCCCGGGGAATTCTGTAGCCAATTTATATTTCCCAAGGGGATATTTAAAACCGTTTGTGCTTTCATAAATTAAAAAAAATACATGGCTTTTTAAAACGCCCCCATAAAAGTTAATTTTTTTCCTTTGGGGAAATTCAGGTTTGCCAATTTTAAATCCAAGGTATTTTTTTCCGTTTTGCTTTTATTTTAAGTCGGGAAAAAACACACGTTTTACTCACACATAACAGTTTTTAAATTTTTTTCCCGGGGTTTTTTCTGTAGCGCAATTTTTTATTCAAGGATTATTTAAGCCTGTTTGTTTTTCTTTTTTTATTCATAAAAAACACCCGCATTTTTTTCACCCAAATACCATTTTAATTTTTTTTTTGGTTTATTTTCTTTTGCGCAATTTCTATCCAAGGTTTTAATTTAAACCGTTTGTGATTTCCTATTCAGTTAAATACACGGTGTTTTTTAAAACCCCACAAAAACCCGTAATTTTTTTTTCCCGGGATTTCTTTTGCGCAAATTTTTTACGAAAGGGTTTTTTAAGCCTGTTTTTGCTTTTCAAATCCCGTAAAAAAACCAGCAAATTTTACACTTTAAATTTCCAATTTAAAATTTTTTCCCCGTGATTTTTGTAGCGCAATTTCTATCCAAGGTTTTTTTAAGCCTGTATTTGGCTTTCATATTCAGTTAAATACAAGGCGTTTTTACAAGCCACATACCAGTTAATTTTTTCCTGGTGATTTCTGTAGCGCAATTTATATCCAAGGGTTATTTAATCCTGTTTGTGATTTTATATTCAGTAAATTACACAGCGTTTTTACACGCCACATACAAGTTAATTTTTCCAGGTGATTTCTGTAGCGCAATTTGTATACAAAGGGTTACTTTAGCCTGTTTGTGCTTTCATATTAAGTAAAATACATGCCGTTTTTAAACACCACATATCAGTTAATTTTTTCCTGGTGACTTCTGTAGCGCAATTTAAATCCAAGGTTTTTTAAGCCTGTTTGTGCTTTTATATTCTGTAAAATACACAGCGTTTTTACTCGACACATAACAGTTAATTTTTCCTGGTTATTTCTGTAGCGCAATTTCTATTCAAGGATTATTTAAGCCTGTTTGTGCTTTTATATTCAGTAAAATACACAGCATTTTTCCACGCCACATACCAGTTAATTTATTCCTGGTGTTTCTTGTAGCGCAATTTCTATCCAGGTTATTTATGCCTATTGTGATTTCACTTTTCAGTTAAATACACGGTGTTTTAACTCGGCACATACCAGTTAATTTTTTTCCTGGTGATTTCTGTAAGCGCAATTTTTATCCAAAGGGTTATTTAAGCTGTTTGTTGCTTTTATATTCAGTAAAAATAAACCAGTCGTTTGTACACTTCGACATACCAGTTGATTTTTTTCATGGTGATTTTCTGTAGAGCAATTTTATATCAAAGGGTTATTTAAGCCTGTTTGTGCTTTTATATTCAGTAAAACACAGCGTTTTTATACAACGGCCACATACAGTTAATTTTTTCCTGGTGATTTTGTTTTGCGCAATTATATATCCTAGAGTTTTTTAAGTCTGTTTGTGCTTTTATATTTCAGTTAAACTACACAGCGTTTTTACCACCACATTACCAGTTTATTTTTCCTGGTGATTTTCTGTAGCGCATTTTATATCCAAGTTTTACTTATAGCTGTTTGTGCTTTAATATCTAAGTAAAATACACGCCGTTTTTACACGCCACATTGTAGTATTTTTTTCCTGGTGTGTCTGTAGCACAATTTATATCCAAAGGTTATTTAGACTGTTTAGTGATTTAATTTCAGTAAGATACAGAGCATTTTTACTCCCCACATACCAGTTAATTTTTCCTGGTGACTTCTGTAGCGCAATTTCTATCCAATAGTTACTTAAGCCTGTTTGTGCTTTTATATTCACGTAAATTACTCAGTTTCTTTACACGGTGACACATACAGTTAATTTTTTCCTGGTGATTTCTGTAGAGCAATTTTTATCCAAAGGGTTTCTTAACCCTGTTTCCCTGACTCTTCATATTTAAGTAAAATACATGGCGTTTTATACTCCACATACCAGTTACTTCTTTTCCTTGTGAATTCTGTAGGCAATTTAAAATCTAAGGTTATTTAAAGTCTGTTTGTGATTTTATACTGGAGTAATATACCACAGCTTTTTACAAGCCAATACCAAGTTTAATCTCGTTCCTGGTGGATTTTGTAGCGGCAATTTATATACAAGGGTTATTTACAGACTTGTTCGTGCTTTTATATTCTGTAAAATACACAGGATTTTTACTCGCTCTCATACCAGTTAAATTTTTCCTATTGATTTCTGTAGTGCAATTTCTTATCCAGGGTTTTTTAAGCCTGTTTGTGCATTTCATATTTCTGTCAAATACACAGCATTTTTTCACGCCACATACCAGATTTAATTTTTTCCTGGTGGATTTCTGTTAGAGCAATTTAGATCCAGGGTTTTTTAAGCTGTTTGCTGATTTTTTATTCAGGTAAACACACAGAATTTTTACACGCCACATACCAGTTAACTTTTTCCTGGTGATTTCTGTAGCACAATTTCATATCCAAAGGGTATATTTATGCCTGTTTTGTGCTTTTATATTCAAAACATACCACAGCGTTTTTACACTCCACATGCGGAGATTATTTTTTCCTGGTGATTTCTGTAGCATCAATTGTTATTCCAAGGGTTATTTAAGCTGATTGTGCTTTATATTCAGTAAAATACATAGCGTTTTTACAGCCAACATACGAGTTAATTTTTCCTGGTGAATTCTGTAGCGCACAATTTATATCCAAAAGGGTTATTTAAGCTGGTTTGTGCATTTTATTCAGTAAAATACACAGCGTTTCTTACACGGCCAACATACCTGTTAATTTTTTCCTGGTGATTTCTATGTAGCTCAATTTACTATCCAAGGGTTATTTAAGCCTGTTGTCGCTTTCTTTTAAAGTAAAATTAAATGGCGTTTTATACGCCTCATAGAGTTAATTTTTTCCTGTGACTTTCTGTAGCGCAATCTTATTTCCAAGGGTATTTAAGACTGTTTGTGTTTTTATATATTGAAAAATACACAGTGTTTTTACACGCCACATACCAGTTAATTTTTTTCCTGGGATTTCTGTAGCGCAATTTATATCCAAGGGTTATTTAAGGCCTGTTTGTTGCTATTTTATTCAGTAAAAATAAATGGTGTCTTTACTAGCCACATACCAGTTCTTTTTTCTGGTGATTTCTGTGCGCAATTTTATTCAAGGGTTATTTAATCCTGTTGTGATTTTTATTCAGTAATAATACACAGAGTTTTTTACACGCCACATTATCAAAGTAATTTTTCATCGGTGATTTCTGTAGCGCTTTTGTATACAAATGGGTTACTTTAGCTGTTAGTGCTTTCATATTAAGTAATTTTACTTGCCGTTTTTAATACACCACATAGCAGTTATTTTTTCTGGTGACTTCTGCTAGGCAATTTAAAAAATCCATGGTTTTTTTTAGCCTGTTTTTGCTTTTATATTTGTAAAATATCTACAGCGTTTTTTACTCGACATACCAGTTAAATTTTCATGGTTATTTTCCTGTAGCGCATTTTTTCTATTCAAGGGTTTTTTAAGCCTGTTTGTGATATTTTTATTCCAGTAAAACACACAGCATTACCTTTACACGGCCACATACAGTTAACTTTTTCCTGGGTGTTTTCTGTAGCACAAAATTTTTTCTCAAGGGTTATTTAAGCCTGTTTGTGCTTTTATAATTCATAATAACATACACTGCGTTTTTTTCACTCATCAATGGCGAGGGTAATTTTTTCTGGTGATTTCTGTAGAACAAGTTTATATCACAAGGTTTGTCTTTAACGGGCCTGATTGTGCCTTTCATATTCAGTAACAATACATAGCTTTTTTACAGGCCACATACGAGTAATTTTTTCATGGTGAATTAATTCAACCATGTAGAGCAATTTTATATACAAGGGTTAATTTAAGCTGGTTTGTTCGTTTTTTATTCAGCTAAAATACACAGCGCTTTTTACTTGCCACATAACAGTGTCAAATTTTTCCTTGTGATTGGTGCCCTGTAGCTCAATGTATATCAAGGGTTATTTTGCCGTTTTTGGCTTTCATATTAAGTAATCAATTATCATGGCGTTTTTTTATTACAACCTTCATACGAGTTATTTTTTTCCTGGTGTATTTCTGTTGCCGAAATTTATATCCTAGGGTTATTTTAAGCCTGTTTGTGTATTTTCGTATATAATGTATATACACCAGCGTTTTTTATCGACTATACCTATTAAATTTTTCCTGGTAATTTCTGTAGCGCAATTTAATATCCTTGGGCTATCAATTATGCTAGTTTGCTTTCATATTTCATGTTTATATACAAGGTGGTTTTTACATGCCCACTACCAGTTAATTTTTTTCCATGGTGATTTCTGTAGCGCATTTATACTCCACAGGGTTTATTTAAGCCTGTTTGTTGATTTTATATTCAGTAAACTACATGGCGTTTTTACAAGCAACATACCAGTTATTTTTTTTGGGTGATTTCTGTAGCGCTCAATTGTATATCCAAGGGTTATTTTAATCCTGTTTGTGATTTTATATTTCAGTAAAATATACAGCGGTTTTTACACGCCACATCAAGTTTATTTTTTACCAGGTGATTTCTGTAGGCAAATTTTGTATACAAAGGGTTACTTTCTCGCCTGTTTGTGATTTCATATTAAACGTAAAATTACGGCCGTTTTTTATACACCACATATCAGTTAATTTTTTTCCTGGTGATCTGTACGCGTCATTTAAAATTCCAACGGGTTTTTTAAGCCTGTTTGTGCTTTTATATTCTGTAAAATACACAGCGTTTTTAACGCCAAATACCAGTTAATTTTTCTTGGTGATTTTTGTAGCGCAAATTTATATCAGGGTTATTTAAGCCTGTTTGTGATTTCATATTCAGTTAAATACACAGCATTTTTAAACTTGACATACCAGTTAATTTTTTCCTGGTGATTTCTGTAGGGCGTGTTTTTACACGCAACATACGAGTTAATTTTTTTCCTGATGATTTCTTTGCGCATTTTATACTCCAAGGGTTATTTAAGTCTGTTTGTGCTTTTATATTCAGTTGTTAGAATTAACGCGTTTTTTACACGACACAGACCAGTTTATTTTCTTACTGGTGATGTTCTGTAGCGCAATTTCTATCCAAGGATTTAATTAAGGCCTGTTTTTGCTTTCATCATTAAGTAAAAATACATGCCGTTTATACACGCCACATAAAAGTTAAATTTTATCCTGGTGATTTCTGTAGAGCCAATTTATATCAAGGGTTACTTTAAGCCTGTTTTTGCTTTCATATTAAGTAAAATAACATGGCGTTTTTAACGTCACCCATTCCATTTTAATTTTTTCCTGGTGATTTTGTAGCACAAATTTATACTCCAAGGGTTATCTACAAGCCTGTTTCTGCTTTTATATTCTGTTAAAATACACAGCGTTTTTTCTCTGCCAAATACCAGTTAATTTTTCCTGGTGGATTTCTGTAGCGCAATTTCTATCCATGGGTTATTTAAGCCTATTTGTGATTTCATAATTCAGTTATAATATAAGGTGTTTTTAAACACGCACATCATACTAGTTAATTTTTCCTTTTCCTGGTGATTTCTGTTGCGCAATTTATATCCAAAGGTTAATTAAGCCCTGTTTGTGCTTTTTATATTAAGTAAAATACACAGCGTTTTTACATTGACATACCAGTTGCATTTTTTCCTGGTGATTTCTGTAGAGCAATTTACATCCAAGGTTATTTAAGCCTGTTTGTGCTTTTATATTCAGTAAAAATACACAGCGTTTTTTTTTTCTCGAAACATACCAGTTAAATTTTTTTCCTGGTGATTTGTTTAGCGCAATTTATATCAAGGGTTATTTAAGTACTGTTTCGTGCTTTTATTACAAGTTAAAATACACAGGCGTTTTTACCACAGCCCACATCCAGCTTAACAATTTTTTCCCTGGTGATTTCGTAGCGCAATATATATCCAAGGGTTATTTAAGGCCTGTTTGTGATTTTATTTCAGTAAGATCAACAGCATTTTTAATCCCCACAAAATAGTTAATTCTATCTCTGGGGATTTCTGTAAGCATATTTTCTAATCCAATGGATACTTAAGCCCTGGTTTTGCATTTATATTCAGTAAAATACACAGCATTTTTTTACACGCCACATAACCAGTTAATTTTTTCCTGGGTGGATTTCTGTAGCGCAAATTTATTATCCAAAGGTTAACTTAACTGTTTCTGCTTTCATATTAAGTAAAAAATACATGCCGTTTTTATACGCCACATAACCGTTATTCTTTTCTGGTGAATTTCTGGGCGCAATTTATACTCTTAAGGTTATATAAGCCTGTTGTGTTTTATATTGGTAAAATACACAGCATTTTTTTACACGGCCACATACCCAGTTAATTTTTTCCTGCGGTGATTTTTTGTAGCGCAATTTATTTCCAAGGGTTATTTAAGCCTGTTCGTGCTTTTATATTCTGTAAAATACACAGCATTTTTCCCGCCACATACCAGGTAATTTTTCCCGGTGATTTCTGTAGCGCAATTTCTATCCAGGGGTTATTTACGCCTGTTTGTTCTTTCATATTCAGTTAAATATACGGTGTTTTTACACGCCACATAACAGTTAATTTTTTCCTGGTGATTTCTGTAGCGCATTTTATATCCAAATGGTATATTTAGCCTGTTTGTGCCTTTCATAATTAAGTAAAATACACAGCCTTTTTTACACGCCACATACGAGTTTAATTTTTTATAGTGATTTCTGTAGCTGTCATTTTATATCCAAGGGTTATTTAAGTCTGTTTGTGCTTTTATTTCAGTAAAATACACTGCGCTTTTTACACGCCACATACGAGATTAATTTTTGCTGCTGTTTTCTGTAGGCGTAATTTATATTCAACGGGTTTACTTATAGCGTGTTGTGCTTTCATATTCAGTAAAAATACACGCCTTTTTTAAACGCCACATGACCTGTTAATTTTTTCCTGGTGAATTTCTGTAGAGCAATTTTATATCCAAAGGTTATTTATGCCTGTTTGTGCTTTCATATTCAGTCAAATAACAGCATTTTTACCACGCACAAACCATTTAATTTTTTCCTGGTGATTTCTGTGCGCATTTGATCCAAGGGTTTTTTTAGCTGTTTGGATTTTATTCCGTAAAATACAACAGCATTTTTACAACGGCCACCATACTTAGTTAATTTTTTCTGGTGTTTTCTGTAGCACAAAATTTATATACAAGGGTTATTTAAGCTGTTTGTGCTTTTTATATTCAGTAAAAATACCAGCGTTTTTTACACTACACATGCGAGTTACATTTTTTCTGGTGATTTCTGTAGCAAATTTATATCCAAGGGGTTATTTTACGCCTGATTGTGCTTTCATTATTCAGTTAAAATAACATAGCGTTTTTACATGCCACATCGAGGGGGTTAATTTTTCCTGGTGGATTTCTGTAGCGCTATTTATATCACAAGGGTTATTTAAAACTGGTTTGTGCTTTTATATTCAGTAAAATACACAGCATTTTTACACGCCACATACCAGTTAATTTTTTCCTGGTGATTTCTGTAGAGCAATTTATATCCAAGGGTTACTCAACCCTGTTTCTGCTTTCATATTAAGTAAAATACATGTCGTTTTTATACGCCACATACCAGTTTCTTTTTTCCTGGTGAATTCTGTAGCGCAATTTAAATCTAAGGTTATTTAAGCCTGTTTGTGATTTTATACTGAGTAAAATACACAGCGTTTTTACTCGCCACATACCAGTTAATCTTTTCCTGGTGATTTCTGTAGCGCAATTTATATCCAAGGGTAATTTAAGCCCAGTTCGTGCTTTTATATTCTGTATAATACACAGCAACTTTTTTACACGCCAAATTACCAGTTAATCTTTTCTGGTGATTTCTGTTGCGCAATTTATATCCAAGGTTATTTAAAGCCGTGTTCGTGCTTGTATATTCTGTAAAAATACACAGCATTTTACTCGCCACATACCAGTTAATTGTTCCTTGGTGATTTCTGTAGCGCAATTTATATCCAAGGGTTATTTAAAAAATGGTTTTGTGAATTTATCTCTCTAAAATACACAGCATTTTTACACACCACATACCAGTTAATTTTTTCCTGGTGATTTCTGTAGCGCAATTTATATCCAAGGGTTACTTAACCCTATTTCTGCTTTCATGTTAAGCAAAATACATGGCGTTTTTATACGCCACATACCAGTTTCTTTTTTCCTGGTGAATTCTGTAGCGCAATTTAAATCTAAGGTTATTTAAGTCTGTTTGTGATTTTATACTGAGTAAAATACACAGCATTTTTACATGCCACATACCAGTTAAAAATTTTTACTGGTGATTTACTGTAGCGCAATAATATATCCAAGGGGTAATTTAAGCCAGTTCGTGCTTTCTTTTATTCTGAAAATACACCAGCATTTTTACACACCACATACCAGTTAACTTTTCCTGGTGATTTCTGTGCGCAATTTATATTCAAGGGGTTCATTTAAGCCTGTTTCGTGTTTTTTATTCTCGTTAAATACACAGCATTTTTACTCGCCAAATACCAGTTAATTTGTCTGGTGATTTCTGTAGCGCAATTTCTATCCAAGGGTTATTTACGCCTCGTTTGTTCTTTCTTATCAGGTAAATATACGGTGTTTTAACACGCAACATACCTGTTAATTTTTTCCTGTTAGATTTCTGTAGCGCATTTTATATCCAAGGGTTATTTAACGCCTGTTTGTGCTTTCATTTTCTGTAATACACCTGTGTTTTAAACGGTCACAATCCGTTTAATTTTCTGGTAATTTCTGCAGCGCAATTTATATCCATGGGTTATTTAAGCCTCGTTTGGTGAATCTTGATACATCAGTTTAAAATACACAGCGTTTTTACACGCCACATAACAGTTAATTTTTTCATGGTGATTTTCTGTAGGCGCATTTTATATCCAAGGGTTATTTAAGTCTGTTTGTGTTTTTATATTCAGTAAAATACACAGGTTTTTTATACAGCACTTACAGTTATTTTTTACTGGTTTTCTTCTGTAGAGCAATTTCTTATTCCAAGGGTTATTTAAGCCCCCTGTTTGTGCTTTTTATATTTCTCAGTAAAATACACAGCCATTTTTACACCGGGACACTTACAGTTAATTTTTTCCTGGTGATTTCTGTAGGCAATTTCTATCCAAGGGTTATTTAAGCTGTTTGTGATTTTCATTTCAGTTAAATACACGGTGTTTTTTACAACGCCCCCCCACCATTACCAGTTATTTTTTTCTGGTGATTTTCTGTAGTGCTATATTTTTAATCCAATGGTTATTTAAGCTGTTTGTGCTTTAATATTCAGTAAATTACTCAGCATTTTTACACATGACTAGAGATGCGATTTCTCTCAAAAATTCGGTTCGGTCAACTTGCCGAAAAAATAATTTTTATTTCCCGACAAAAAATTCGTTTCGGTCAGGAATTACTTCGGCACGAATCCCGTTAAATAAACAGTATTTCCAGGCCTGCCAGAGCCTGCAGGGTGATGTAGAACGTTGTGCCATGCTTATTTATGCAGAGGGCGCTTGGTTTGGTCCTTATTTACATGTTGTGTTTTTTTAGTATGAACGCACATGACATGCCGCCTCTCTTAGAATCGCTTCACTATAAAATTTCCCTGGGCACTTAAGAGGGACAAAAATGACCAAAAAAAACTCAAGCGGGATGTAGCCTGATAAAGTCATGCTAGCGAAAAACTGGAAAAAACAAGCTGAGTGCTCAGGTGGCAACATTAGTGCATAGAGTGTGGAGGTGACGCAGGCAGCCACAGCAGCATGAGGTCAGGCAGTGGCACAATGGGACTTTTCTGGAGGCGGGCAAAACAGTATTAGGCCACAGAGTGGCACAATCACACAGTGTGGAGGTTCACGGCGGCAGCAGTATGAAGGTCAGGACAGTGGCACAATGGCTTTCTGGAGGTGGCAAAAACAGTATTAGGCCAAGAGTCGCACAATCACACAGTGTGGAGGTCACCGGCGGCAGCAAGTATGAGTCAGGCAGTGGCACAATGAATTATGGAGGCGGCAAAAACTGTATTACGGCCACACGAGTGGGCACAATGATACAGTGTGGAGGTACGGCGGCAGCCGGTATGAGGTCAGACAGTGGCACAATGTAACATTCTGGAGGCGGCTCAAAACAGTATTAGGCACACAGAGTGGCACAATGGATACAGTGTGGAGGTTCACGGCGGCAGAAGTATGAGGTCAGACAGTGGCACAATGATCATTATGGAGGCGGCAAAACAGTATTAGGCCACAGAGGTGGCACCCAATGGATACAGTGTGGAGGTCACGGGGCAGCAGTATGAGGTCAGACAGTGGCACAATGACATTATTGGAGGCGCGAAAAAAACAGTATTAGGGCTCAGAGTGGCACAATCACACAGTGTGGAGGTCACGGCGGCAGCAGTATGAGGTCAGACAGTGGCACAATGGCATTCTGGAGGTGGCAAACAGTAATAGGCCACAGAGTGGCACAATGATACAGTGTGGAGGTCACGGCGGCAGCAGTATGAGGTCAGACAGTGGCACATGACAAATTCTGGAGGTGGCAAAAAACAGGAGAAGGCTCAGTGTGGAGGGCACGGCAGGCAAGCCACGGGCAGCAGCATGAGGTCAGGACACGTGGCACAATGACACAGTGTGGAGGGCACGACAGGAGTCACAGCAGCAGCATGAGGTCAGAGGTGCACACTGACATCATGCCAGGTGGCAAAATAGTATTGGCACAACAGAGCGGCACAATGACTGAGAGCGGAGGTCACGGCGGCAAGCTGATGGGTCAGGCAGTGGCCAATGACAGAGAGTTGGAGGTGAGACAGGGAGCACACTGGCACTGAGGTCAGAGAGTGGCACAAATGTATTCTGGCAGGTGGGCAAAATTGTTATTAGGCCACAGAGCAGGCTCAATGAATGAGAGCGGAGGTCAGGCGGCAGCAGCACTGAGGTCAGGGGCAGTGGCACATTGACAGAGAGTGGAGGTGATGACGGAGCACAGCATGAGGTCAGAGAGTGGGCACCATGACATTTCTGCAGGTGGCAAAATAGTATTAGGCCACAGAGCGGGCCAACGACTGAGAGCGGAGGTCACGGCGGCAGCAGCATGAGGTAAGGCAGTGGCACAATGACAGAGAGTGGAGGTGATGACAGGAGCAACTCCTGCATGAGGTCAGAGAGTGGCACAATGCTCATTATGCAGTGCAAATAGAATATTAGGCCACAGAGCGCACACTGAACTGAGAGCGGAGGTCCACGGCGGGACAGAGCATGAGGTCGGCAGTGGCACAATGAAGAGAGTGGAGGTGATGACAGGAGAACAGCATGTAAGGTCAGAGAGGTGGCACAATGTACATTCTGCAGGTGGGCATAATAGTATTAGGCCACTGACGGCACAATGACTGAGAGCGGAGGTCACGGCGCAGCAGCATGAGGTCAGGGCGTGGCACAATGGACAGAGAGTGGAGGTGATGACAGGGAGCAACAAGCATGAGGTCAGAGGTGGCACAATTGACATTATGCAGGTGGCAAAATAGTATTAGGCCACGAGCGGCACAATGATCTTGAGAGCGGAGGTCACGGCGGCAGCAGCATGAGGTCAGGCAGTGGCACAATGACAGAGAGTGGAGGTGATGACAGCGAGCAACAGCATGATGGGTCAGAGGTGGCACAATGACATTCTGCAGGTGGCAACATAGTATTAGGCACAGAGCGCACAATGACTGAGGCGGAGGGTCACGGCGCCAGCAGCATGAGGTCAGGGCAGTGGAACAATGACAGAGAGTGGAGGTGAGGACAGGATGCAACACATGAGGTCAGAGGAGTGGCACAATGACATTTGCAGGTGGCAAAATAGGTATTGAGGCCACAGAGCGGCACAATGGACTGGTAAGAGCGGAGGTAACGGCGGCAGCAGCATGAGGTTCAGGCAGTGTACAATGCAGAGAGTGGAGGTGATGACAGGAGCAACAGCATGAGGTCAGAGAGCTGGCACAATGACATTCTGGAGGTGCAAAAAACAGTACAGCCGCAGAGTGGCACAATGACATTACAGTGTGGATGTACGGCGAACAGCAAACAGCAGCAGCAGCATGAGCACATAGAGTGGCACAATGGACAGGAGAGTTGAGGTGGGTGGAAATACCAGTCCCCTGGTCGAAAACGACGGTGGTAGGCAGGATGGAGAAAAACTATTAGCAGGGATGTGTGGCATCAGGGCGGGATAGGCGGCATCAGAATAGTGGCTGAGGAGGTAGTTTGACCCAGACTGAGCCCTAAGGATTAGGTGTGTGGAAATACCTGGCCGATCACGGCCTGATTCATCTTGACAAAGGTAGTCGTTTCAACATTTCCGTGGACAAGAGGGTCTCCTTGGGGTAAACGATGGCCCCCCCGAGCACTGACACCCGCTCTGGCCACACCTATGGCCGGGCAGGACAAGCTTCTCCACTGCAAACTCGGGCAAGTTTCGGCCACACATCCAGTTTGGCTGCACCAGTAGTCCAGAGGTCTTCTAACTGGGGTGGCAGAGTGCTGTCCAAGGTAGGCCACAAACACTGTTGGTTAAGGAATGCTCCATGTCTGCTGCTGCATGCTGCTAGGTGACTGCCCTCCTCCACTAGCGCAGGTGAGGAAGCTGTTATTAGTGACTCCAGACTTAGGTTACTGCTGATGGAGCTGGTACTGCCCTAACCCCCCCACCCCCCCCCCCCCCCCCACTTCCCCAGCAGCGCGGCAGGTAGTAACGTGTGCGCTGAGGAACCCCCCGGTCTGACCTGTCAGAGGAGGGACGATGCCGCACATAGGACAGCGGCCCAACTGATTAACGGAGGATTTCCCTATAGTATTGAGTTTGTCTTCCATCTCAATAGCTGGGAAAAAGGCTCCCATTTTGTCCGGTAGCGAGGGTTCCCAAAAAAAAAATTAGGGTGGAGAGCCCAGAAGTCATCCCTCTGCCGGATGCTGACTATATCAGGCTGTCACTTAGCCAGGCACACACTAAGCATGCTGCGGGCGACATCTGCTCATGTGACTCCGAGGGCCTCCTGCATCCTTTTCCACTGTATACTGCCACGGGCTTGGGTTTCATCTGCCTCGTCTTCCTATCTCCATCCACCTCCTCCAGCTGCTCCTCTCCTCCTCTCTTGTAACTGGGTAGAAAAGTCCACTCATTCAACCCAGGGACAATGCTTCTGTCCAATGTCCTCATCTCCTCCTCTCCATTTCAGTCCCCACGAGGATCCAGGTGGCCACGAGTTGTGTACGCCACATCTCCAGTCCCTGCCCAGACCAGATTTTTCAGCATCTGTTCCAGGACATGATAAGAAGTGGGAATGACGTTAATTAATCCCGTGTCCTTGGCGACTGACAAATAAACGGGGCCTCTCGAATGGCCTTCAACAAACGGCAGGTGTCACGTGCATGAGCTGCCACTGGCTCTTCTACATCAAAGTTACCCCCCCCCAACCCCCCCCCAGGGAGTACTTCTGTCTGCCTGGATCATCAAAAAATCGTTAATGGCCTTTCTCTGTTCATACAGGTCAGGTCCACATGTGAGGCTGGCATTCCAGGGCGTGAATACATCGCATATACAGAGTGTGTTGGGGAGAGGCGTTCCTGCGCTGCAACTCGACGGAGGGGTCGTTCCTAGGTTTGTACGAATGGATAAAGTGCATGCACAGTTTCCGGCCATTTCAGAATGTTCTGAAATCGGTGGAAAGACTTCAGGAACCTTTTACAACCAGAATGAAACCACGTTCGCCAAGGCAGGGCGCATGGACCATCCCTCCTCGGTGCAGCGCGGACACCATGTTCCTCCATTGTCCGTACCCATGGTTCGACGTTTGCAGTTGGCGCGGAGAAAAGCCACAAAATGATTTCTTGCTGCATGACGCGAAGCGTTCCTTTCCCTGTGTGACTTCGTTCGCCGAAGGCAAGTAGGTGTTAGATGGCTGGACACCGCTGTGTGCCCTACATCATGTGGTATGATGAGCAGTTCTTGTGGAGGCTGATGATAGTATGGTGGTGGTGGAGGAGGAGGAGGCGGACATAGGCCCGCGTGAGGAGCAAGCAGTTTTGAATCGTTGAGGAGAAAGCGGCGTCTCCTGTCCAGTTGGTTGGTGTGCGTGGGGCAGGAAAAGCACATTCCCCAGTGGGCAGTAAAGGAAATTGTACTGGCCCTGACGTAGTTAAGCTCCAGGGACGTCCGCGCTGACGTGTACCTTTAAGAGCAAACCGATAAGCTCAAGGAATGACACCACTTTCTGTTTACATATTTATGAAGTGTGGTACTGCCTTTGGAAAGAAAATTACGGCTTGGAAACTCTCCTTCTCGGCTCGGCATCAAGCCATGTAGTTCTCTGAATGGTGCAAGTCCATCCATTTGGATAAAGGGCAGGGACTTGCAGTACCAACAGAACTTGGACAGGGAGCACGGTTCAGACCTGCTGCCCAACCTTAGGATGGTTGGAGCTTCACGCGTTGTCTCTTTACAATCGCCCTCTCTGAAACGGACTGTGGACGCATGAGTAAGAGAGGACGCAGGAGCTCTGGAGGGAGAGGATGTCAAGATGAAACAGCTGCCTTCTGCAGAGGTGGTGGAGCCTTGATGGCTGAAATGGCATGCGTGCCATGGCCGCTGCTGCTGCTGCAGCGGCAGGATGGACCCACCACATCTGAGCCACGTTTCTCACAGGGCCTCCGATGGTGAGCTGAATGTGTTGGAAGCAGGGCCGTTGTGGCAACGTTAGGCTCCCTGGCCACGCTTCACTTTTGCCCACAGATTCTATACATATACCCATATTCGCTCTCGGTTGTCTTAGCCAAAGAAACTGCCACACAGCCGAGTAGCTGGATTTTACCGCCAACGCTCCGCCCACTGAGTGACTATGCCGTACGTGCCCTCCGCTGGAGCCCCCTGTGCCGCTACTGTCTTGGAACACCTGCGATGGGGTTTTATACCCGTGGCGCGCTTGGTCCCCGACCTCACACCTGCTGCTACCCTGCTGACTCACAGCACAACAAAACCACTTGCTGGGGCTGCGCGTGCCTTGACGCGCAGCCTGACGACCTCCTTCTCCTGACGATGATGTAGCCCTTGCTTCACCGGCTCCCAAGTGCGGTCGGATACTTAATAATTACTTTGTGTTTACATCGTCACATACTGTCACTCAATCACCGGGTCTTGGAGCCGAGGCTGACCTCTCAAACATGACCTCCCATGCATCTCCACAATCTATACTTTGCGCCTACTGCAAGAAGCTGGGGATATTGGCCCCCATTTCTTCGCTGCCACGTAAGCTGCTGACTGCCCTCCTCAATATTGTTCATCATAGCTATATTGTGGCGCTGAGACCAGACCCACATAGTGATCCCTGGCTGAGGGAACTGGATGGGGGACAGAGCGCGGGATGTGGTCCAGGTGTGGGCGCGACCGCTCCCGGGCCATGCCAACTAAGTGTTGTTTTGAGGTTCCCACCGTCTCTCATGGCTGGGGTTGTCAGATGTCATCTGGGAGGAAGAGGATGACCTAGTCCAACCAATCAAGAACCTTGGGTTGCTGAAAAACACACGGCCGCTAGATGACAGCGGCAGTTGTGGGCCTCACGAGTGACCCCCTGCTGCGTAGGGTCCCCTTGCTGTGCTGCGACCTGGGGGCCAGTTTCAGAAATGTTTGTGCCACGGCAACTCGCAGTTGCAGAGCCTGGCCACCTCTCTGTCTAAATACTTGTTTGTTCTAAAATGTACATGACACTGTTTGATGAAGCTTTCTGTATATGGACTAAATATACACCCTGTTTTGACTCCAATTGAACCCAGTAACAAGCCTTGGGTACAACCTGGATATAAATTGCGCTCCACAAATGGCCAGGAAAAATTTATTGTATGTGTCGTTTACAAGCACTGTGTGTTTTACTAAATGTAAAAAGCACAAACAGGCTTAATTAACCTTTGCTAGTGATTAGCTACAAGTAAAAATGTATATATTTCCGGTGTTGAAAAAAGGACGGTTTATTTTTGTCTGAACAGCAGCAAAAAAAACGCTTAATTAAACCCTGGATTTGATGTATATTGCGCAATAGGAATTGAGCAACACAAACTAGTAGCTTTGTAGCGTGTTACAAATTGCGTCGTTTTTATACGCACTCAACAAAGAGATTACAGTTGTAATTTGCCTTTGCTTGTGAATTCAGGCTACCAAAAAAATAAATATATAAATATTTGGCGTTGAAAAAGCGGTTTATTTTTGTCAGCACACCCAGCAAAACAACGCTTAATTAACCCACTGGATGTAAAATTGCGCCAAAGAAATTGCGTCCGCACAAAAATAGTAGCGTGTTAACAATTGGTGTTTTCTACGCCACACAAACAGAGATACAGGTTGTAATTTGCTCTTGCTTGTGAATTAGAACTACACAATAAAAAAATAATATATATATATTTGGCGTTGAAAAAGACGGTTTATTTTTGTCAGCAAACCAGCAATACAAGCTTAATTAACCCATGGATGTAAATTTGCGCCAAAGAATTGAGCGCACAAACTAGTAGCGTGTTACAAATTGGTGTTTACTACGACACACAACAAGAGTTACAGTTTGTAATTTGCACTTTGCTTGGAATTAGGCTACCAAAAAAAAAACAAATATATAATCTTGGGCGTTGAAAAGACGGTCTTATTTTTTTCAGCACAAAGCATACAACGGCGTAATTAACCTGGATGTAAATTGCGCCAAAAAGAATTGAGCGCACCAAACTAGTAGCCGTGTTACAATTGCGTGTTTTCTAACGCCACACAACAAGAGATTACAGTTGTAATTTGCATTTGCTTGTGATTTAGGCTACCAAAAAAAATATATATATATTTGGCGTGAAAAAGACGGTTTATTTTTGTCAGCACACCAGGCAAAAAACGCTTAATTAACCCTGGATGTAAAATTTGCGCCAAAAGAATTGAGCCGCATCAAACTTGTAGCGTGTTACAATTGCGGTGTTTTTCTACGACACACAAACAAGAGATAACAGTTGTAATTTGCTTTGATGTGAATTAGGCTCTACCAAAAAATAAGATATATAGATTTGGCGTTGAAAAAGACAGTTTATTTTGTGTCAGCACACCAGCAAAAAAAGCATTATATTAACCCCTGGGATGTAAATCTACGCCTAAGAATTGAGCCCGACAAAACTAGTAGCGTGTTACAATTGCGTGTTTTCTACGCCAAACAACAAGAGAAATTACCAGTTGTAATTTGCCTTGACTTGTGAATTAGGCTACCAAAAAAAAAACTATATATTATTTGTGCGTTGAAAAAGACCGGTTTATTTTTGTCAACACACCAGCAAAACAACGCTTAATTAACACCTGGATGTAAATTGCCGCAAAGTAATATGAGCCGCTCAAACTAGGTAGCGTGTTACATTTGCGTGTTTTCTAAGCCACACTACAAGAGATACAGTTGTAATTTGCCTTTGCTTGTGAATTAGGCTACCAAAAAAAAAAAATATATATTGGCGTTGGAAAAAGGACGGTTTATTTTGTCGCACACCAGCAAAGACCAAACGCTTAAGTACCCCTGGTGGTAATTCGCGCAAAGATATGAGCCGCACAAAAATAGTAGCGTGTTACAATTTGCGTGTTTTTCTACACCACCACAACAAGTGAATACAGTTGTAATTTGCCTTTGCTTGTGGAATTTAGGCTACCAAAAAAAAAAAATATTAGATATTTGGCGTTGAAAAAAAGACGGTTTATTTTTGACAGACACCAGCAAAACACGCTTAATTAACCCTGGATGTAAATTGCGCCAAAGAATTGAGCCGCACAAACTAGTAGCGTGTTTACAATGCGTGTTTTCTACGCACACAACAAGAGATACAGTTGTAATTTGCCTTTGCTTGTGAATTTAGGCTACCAAAAAAAAAATAATATTTGGCGTTGGAAAAAGACGGTTTCATTTTTTGTCAGCACACCAGCAAAAAACAAACGCTTAATTAACCCCTGGATGTAAATTGCGCCAAAGAATTCGAGCCGCACAAAACTAGTAGAGTGTTACAATTGCGTGTTTTATACGCCACACAACAGAGATACAGTTGTAAATTTGCCTTGCTTGTGAATTAGGCTACCAAAAAAAAAAAAATATATATTTGGCGTTGAAAAAGACGGTTTTTTTTTGTCAGCCACACCAGCAAAATCAAACGCTTCAATTAAACCCACTGGAGTAAATTGTCGCCAAAGAATTGAGCCGCACCAACTAGTAGCGTGTTTACAATTTGGTGTTTCTACGCCACACAAAAAGAGATACTGTTGTAATTTCTAGCCTTTGTTGTGAATTAGGTACCAAAAAAAAATTTATATATTTGCGTTGAAAAAAGCGGTTTATTTTTGTCAGCACACCAGCAAAACAACGCTTAATTAAACCCCTGGATGTAAATTGCGCCAAAGAATTGAGCGAACAAAACTAGTAGCGTGTTACAATTGCGTGATTTACGCCACAACAAACAAGAGATACAGTTGTAATTCTGGCCTTTGCTTGTAATTAGGCTACAAAAAAAAATATATATATTTGGCGTCTGAAAAAAGACGGTTTACTTTTTTGTAAGCACACCAGCAAAACAAACGCTTAAATAACCCCTGGCTGTAAAATTGCGCATTAGATATTCAGCAGCAAAAATGAAAGTGGTATTTGTATTGTAAAAACGCTGTTTCTTTAAAATGAATACAACAGGAACTGGCTTAGATCCCACTTGGATATAGAATGTAAATGCAGCTGCAGTGGCACGCACACTGGATTTCTGTTCCAATACCCCAAAATCAGAAATAGCACATTCAGAGACAGTCTCTGAGTACAAGCTGAGAACCCCACAGAAATCGCTGTATAAAAATCAGTTCTTCAGAAAGCGCTATCACCCGCTGCAGGCACCTTCCCTATCAGTAACAGTGAGCGGGAGTGTGAGCTGCCCAGCGGCGCACTCGGTCTGTATATAGGTGCGGTGACGTAACAGAATCCGCCGGTCTCTGATTGGCTTCATTATGCCAAATGTCATGCAGGCTATGCCCTTCTTCCTCACAGAGTGCTTTGCCCATGTCGCGCATGATGCTCGCTCAGCCATTTTATCATCAAAAGCACACTTCGTTCACCGAAAAGTACCCCAAGTTCGGACTTTCGTCCGGAACGAAGGTTTTCCTGATCGTTGTCTAAACGAATTCCATTCGTTAGAATCAATTCGCTCCCATCTCTACACAATGGACATACTAGTAATCTTTTTTTCCTGGATGATTTCTGTAGGGCAATTTATCATCAAAGGGTTATTTAAGCCTGTTTGTGATTTCATATTCAGTGAAATACACGGTGTTTTTTCACGCAATACCAGTTAATTTTTTGTTGGATTTCTGTAGCGCGAATTTATATCCAAAGTTATTTAAGCTGTTTGTGCTTTCATATATTTTCAGTTTTTTTTTATTAAATTAACCCAGCATTTTTACACAATGACATAACAGTTTAATTTTTTCTGGTGATTTTCGTGTAGGGCAATTTATATCCAAGGGTTATTTATGCCTGTTTGTAACTTTTATATTCAGTAAAATACACAGTGGTTTTTTACATGCACATACGAGTTAATTTTTTCTCTGGTGATTTCTTTAGCGCAATTTATATCAAGGAGTTATTTAGTCTGTTTGTTGCTTTTATATTCAGTAAAAATACAACAGCGTTTTTTACATGCCACATATCAGTTAATTTTCTTCCTGGTGATTTCTTTAGCGCAATTATATCCAAGGGTTATTTTAAAAGTTGTTTGTGCTTTTATATTCAGTAAAATACACAGCGCTTTTATACGCCACATACGAGTTAATTTTTCCTGCTGATTTCTGTAGCGTAATTTATATTCAAGGGTTACTTAAGCCTGTTTGTGCTTTCATATTCAGTAAAATACACGCCTTTTTTACACGCCACATACCATTTAAATCTTTTCCATGGTGATTTCTGTAGCGCATTTAGATCCAAGGGGTTTTTATTTTTAAGCCTTGTTTGTGATTTTTTATTCAGTAAAAACACACAGCATTTTTACACGCCACATACCAGTTAATTTTTTCCTGGTGATTCTGTAAACAATTTTTATCCAAGGGTTATTTAAGCCTGTTTTGTGCTTTTATATTACAATAACGCATACACAGCGTTTTTACACTCAATGCGAGTTAGATTTTTTCCTGGTGATTTCAGTAGCACAACTTTATATCCAAGGGTTATTTAAGCTGATTGTGCTTTCATATTCAGTAAAATACATAGCGTTTTTTACATGCACATACGAGTTAATTTTTTCTGGTGATTTCTGTAGCGCAATTTATAATCAAGGGTTATCTTAAGCTGGTTTGTGGTTTATAATTCAGTTAAAATACACAGCGTTTTTTACACGCCCACATACCCAGTTAAATTTTTCATGGTTGAATTTCTGTAGCCTCAATTTATATCCAAGAGTTATTTAAGCTGTTTTTGCTTTCATATAATGTAAAATACATGGCGTTTTTACTCGCCTCAATTACGAGTTAATTTCTTTCCTGGTGATTTCTGTAGGCAACTTTATATCAGGGTTATTTTAAGCCTGTTTGTGGATTTATTATAATGTACAAATCAACCAGCGTTTGTATCGACACATACCCAGTTAAATTTTTCTGGTGATTTCTGTAGCGCGAATTTCTATTCTAGGGTTACCTAAGCTGTTTGTGCTTTTCATATTTAACGTTAAATACAAGGTGTTTTTACAAAGCCACATAACAGTTAACTTTTTTCTGGATGATTTCTGTTGCGCAATTTATATCCAAGGGTTATTTTACAGCCTGTTTGTGATTTTGATATTCAGTAAAATCATGGCGTTTTTCAAGTCCACATACCAGTTAATTTTTTTCTGGTGATTTCTGTAGCGGATATTTATTCAAGGGTTATTTAATCCTGTTGTGATTTTTATATTCAGTTAAAATACCACTGCGTTTTTACACGCCACATACAAGTTTACTTTTTCTGGGATTTCCTGATAAGCGCCATTTGTATTAACAAATGGTTACTTTAGCCTGTTTGTGCTTTCAATTAAGTAAAATACAGGCCGTTTTTAAACACACACATTCAGCTCTAATCTTTTTCTGGTGGACTTCCCTTTCGGTAGCGCAATTTAAATCCAAGGTTTTTTAGCCTGTTTGTGCTCTTTATATTCTGTAAAATAGACCAGCGTTTTTACTCAAACACATACCATTTATTTTTTCTCTGGTTATTTCTTGTAGCGCACTTTTTATATTCTCCTATTCACAGGATTTTTTAAGACCATGTTTGTGCTTTTATATTTCTGTAAAATACAAAGACATTTTTTTCACGCCATCATACCAGTTTATTTTTTCTTGGTGATTTCTGTAGGCTAATTCTATCCAAGGGTTATTTAAGATGTTTTGTGTTTTCATATCTCAAGTTAAATACACGGTGTTTTTACACGCACTTCCAGTTAATTTTTTCCTGGTGATTTCTGTAGCGCAGTTTATATCCAAAGGTTATTTAAAGGGGTTGTCTCACTACGAAGATTATAGTTGAAAATGTGGGGACCAAAAATCTAAAGATGTACGTCCTTGGTTACTATTGGCAAAGTGCTATGGTTTTAGAGAACGGGCTGGTTTACATGTGCTTAGCAACGGTGTTTGTTTACTGGTCAGGGAAGCATTCTGTCCTGCCCAGGTCGAGCACATGCAAAGGAAAGGCTGTTAAGAGGAAGGGCAGGGATGTGTATTGGCAGGCAAGGAGGAGAAGCAGTGAAGAGGATACAATACACACAACCCCCATGCATGTCCTCTCACTGCTTCTCCTCCTTGTCTGCCAACACACACATCCCTGTCCCTCCTCTTAACTGCCTTTCCTTTGCATGTGCACAACCTGGGCAGGACAGAATGCTTCCCTGACCAGTAAACAAACACCGTTGCTAAGCTTATGCAAAGCAGCCCGTTCTCTAAAACCGTAGCACTTTGCCAATAGTAACCAAGGACGTACATCCTTAGATTTTGGTCCCCACATTTTCAATTATGATCTTCATAATGAGACAACCCCTTCAAGCCTGTTTGTGCTTTCATATTCAGTAAAATACACAGCATTTTTACACGTGACATACCAGTTAATTTTTTCCTGGTGATTTCTGTAGGGCAATTTATATCAAAGGGTTATTTAAGCCTGTTTGTGGTTTTATATTCAGTAAAATACACAGCGTTTTTACACGCCACATACGAGTTAATTTTTTCCTGATGATTTCTTTAGCGCAATTTATATCCAAGGGTTATTTAAGTCTGTTTGTGATTTTATATTCAGTAAAATACACAGCGTTTTTACACGCCACATACCAGTTAATTTTTTCCTGGTGATTTCTGTAGCGCAATTTCTATCCAAGGGTTACTTAAGCCTGTTTGTGCTTTCATATTAAGTAAAATACATGCCGTTTTTACACGCCACATAAAAGTTAATTTTATCCTGGTGATTTCTGTAGAGCAATTTATATCCAAGGGTTACTTAAGCCTGTTTTTGCTTTCATATTAAGTTAAATACATGGCGTTTTTACACGCCACATACCATGTAATTTTTTCCTGGTGATTTCTGTAGCACAATTTATATCCAAGGGTTATTTAAGCCTGTTTGTACTTTTAAATTCAGTAAAATACACAGTGTTTTTACACGCCACATACGAGTTAATTTTTTCCTGGTGATTTCTTTAGCGCAATTTATATCCAAATGTTATTTAAGTCTGTTTGTGCTTTTATATTCACTAAAATACACAGCATTTTTACACGCCACATACCAGTTCATTTTTTTCCTGGTGATTTCTGTAGAGCAATTTTTATCCAAGGGTTACTTAAGCCTGTTTCTGCTTTCATATTAAGTAAAATACATGGCGTTTTTATACGCCTAATACGAGTTAATTTTTTCCTGGTGATTTCTGTAGCGCAATTTATATCCAAGGGTTATTTAAGCCTTTTAAATGTGCTTTATATTCATTAAAATACATGGCGTTTTTACACGCCACATACCAGTTAATTTTTTCCTGGTGATTTCTGTAGCGCAATTTATATCCAAGGGTTACTTAAGCCTGTTTGTGCTTTCATATTCAGTAAAATACATGGCGTTTTTACACGCCACATACGAGTTAATTTTTTCCTGGTGATTTCTGTAGCGCAATTTATATCCAAGGGTTATTTAAGCCTGTTCGTGCTTTTATATTCTGTAAAATACACAGCATTTTTACTCGCCACATACCAGTTAATTTTTCCTGGTGATTTCTGTAGCGCAATTTCTATCCAAGGGTTATTTAAGCCTATTTGTGATTTCATATTCAGTTAAATACACGGTGTTTTTACACGCCACATACCAGTTAATTTTTTCCTGGTGATTTCTGTAGCGCAATTTATATCCAAAGGTTATTTAAGCCTGTTTGTGCTTTCATATTCAGTAAAATACACAGCATTTTTACACATCACATACCATTTAATTTTTTCCTGGTGATTTCTGTAGCGCAATTTATATCCAAGGGTTATTTAAGCCTGTTTGTGATTTTATATTCAGTAAAATACACAGCATTTTTACACGCCACATACCAGTTAATTTTTTCCTGGTGATTTCTGTAGCACAATTTATATCCAAGGGTTATTTAAGCCTGTTTGTGCTTTTATATTCAGTAAAATACACAGCGTTTTTACACGCCACATACCAGTTAATTTTTTCCTGGTGATTTCTGTAGCGCAATTTATATCCAAGGGTTATTTAAGCCTGTTTGTGCTTTTATATTCTGTAAAATACACAGCGTTTTTACTCGCCACATACCAGTTAATTTTTCCTGGTGATTTCTGTAGCGCAATTTCTATCCAAGGGTTATTTAAGCCTGTTTGTGCTTTCATATTCAGTAAAATACACGCCGTTTTTACACGCCACATACCAGTTAATTTTTTCCTGGTGATTTCTGTAGCGCAATTTATATCCAAGGGTTACTTTAGCCTTTTTGTGTTTTCATATTAAGTAAAATACATGCCTTTTTTACACACCAAATATCTTTTTATTTTTCCTGGTGATTTCTGTAGCGCAATTTCTATCCAAGGGTTATTTAAGCCTGTTTGTGCTTTTATATTCAGTAAAATACACAGCATTTTTACACGCCACATACCAGTTAATTTTTTCCTGGTGATTTCTGTAGCGCAATTTATATCCAAGGGTTATTTAAGCCTGTTTCTGCTTTTATATTCTGTAAAATACACAGCGATTTTACTCGCCACATACCAGTTAATTTTTTCCTGGTGATTTCTGTAGAGCAATTTATATCCAAGGGTTACTCAACCCTGTTTCTGCTTTCATATTAAGTAAAATACATGTCGTTTTTATACGCCACATACCAGTTTCTTTTTTTCCTGGTGATTTCTGTAGCGCAATTTATATCATTTGTTCATAAACAGATAACACAGGTGATAAAGGAAAAGTTTGCTGAACTTGTATCTAGGTTTCCAGATTTTGAAAGCTGTGGAATTTCTTTAGCTGCATTTGTAATGGAAAAGGCTCCTCACACAACCGCCTCCAAGACTATAAAATAAATAATAATAATAATAACAATAATCTTTAGAGCCTTTAGAGAAAGTGTTTCCTTCAGCCTTGTCTGTCAAATGCGTGTACCATCCCTTGACCACGAACCATTGCCGCCTGTCCTGACCTTACTGCCTGTCCCCAATTCCGAGTTTGCCTTACGATTTTGTACCTCGCTACACCTTGGCTGCCACCACAGCAAGTCACGTCAGGGGTATCGACCTGATAGACTCCCGCTGCAGCAAGTGCATCCCGCTTTGCGGCGGGCTCTGATGAAAACCGGGACCTACTTAGACCCCTCTCCCTGGCGTGGCTATTACCATCGCTTGTGGTGGTCCAGTGGATCCACTACCACTGTCCGTGACAAAATAAAGCAGTGGAATGACGTTATTCATCCTGTAGTCCTGGCGACTGACAAATAACATGTCCGCATGAAAGAGCCTGAGCAAACGGCAGGTGTCACACATGAGCTGCCACTGGCCTACATAAAAATTACACAGGGGTGTACTCCGGTCCGCTTGGATCATCAATAAATCATTAATTTCCTTTCTCTGTTCATAGAGTTGTTCCAACATGTGGAGGCTGGAATTCCAATGTTTGGAAATGTCACATATCAGCCTATGTTGGTGGAGGCCGGTCTGCTGCTGCAGCTTAAGGAGGGTGTGCTTGGCGGTGTAAGAATGGCTAAAGTCCTTGCAAAGTTTACTGGCCATTTTTAGAAAGTCTTGCAGATAGGTGTAAGACTTGAACAACCAGATTGAACATGTCTCAGCCCTCCTCCTACGCAGTGCGGACACCATGTTCTTTCCATTGTCTGTCTCCATGGTTCTAATTTTCAGTTGTCGCGGAGAAAGCCACAAATCAATATCATCTTGCAGCCCCGGACATTTCCCCTCCCTGTGTGCTTGGGGTTCCCCCCGGGGAAACTCCTGTCCATTTGGATCATAAAAAAATGTTAAGGGCCCCTTTCTAAATTTCCCCCCAAAACCCCCTGTTTTTTTTTGATAATTTCCCCCCAAAAACCCCTGTTAAAATTTTTTTTCCTGTTCATCAATTTCCCCCTTTTTAAATTTCCAGGTCAATAATTTTTTCCTGTTCATAAATTTGCCTGTTCATCAGTTCCTGTCTGCCTGTGTCCCACCTTTTGCTACGTTACCTGCCCTCGAATCTCCGCTGCCTGTCCGACCTGTTTGGCCCCGACTGTTGCCTACCTTTTTACCCGAGTTTTGTCTTATATTGGTACCCCCGCTGCGCCTCGGGGCCACCGCAAGCTAGTCCGCCAGGGGTAGCGACCTGGTAGGACTCCCACCGCAGAAAGTCCATCCTTCCCCTTTCGGCGGGCTCTGGTGAAAAAAACCCGGACCTACTTAGACCCCACTCCTGGGTGGCTGTTACCATGCTTTCGTGGTCCAGAGAGCCACTACCCTGTTGTTACAAAGGCAGAATGAAAAGCAAATTTCTGACCGTTCTTTTAATGGGGGGAGTCCCCCATTTAAAAGGGGGGGACTGCATACTACCAAATTGGAAGGAGCCGGTAGTTCTACACTTAGGGATGGCTAGATGCATATGCTGTCTCTTGGGAAACGTTGGGAAGACTGCTGGCACCCGAGTGCCCCGGGAGCAGGGTATTGGCCAGTAATATGAAAAGACAAGGAGTTGTATCGGCAGAGAATGGTGAAGCCTTGACTACTGAAATGGGAGGCGTGCCCCTGGGTGCTGCTGCTGTTGGGACAGGATGGGCCACCACATCTGAAACATATGGTGAACGCTGATTTTGAGCGAGCGTGGTGCCAACGTTAGGGGCCCTGGTCAGCTTTTTCTTTCTGCCCACTTTTTACATTAGTTTGTTCGCCTTTCTGGTGTCCATCAAAAAAACTGGCACACTGCCGAGTAGGTGATTTACCACCAAAGCCCCGCACTGAATTTTTTACCCCGTAC
>JAODAL010047413.1:0-29955 GCA_025379985.1 Phyllomedusa bahiana
AGGATTTGTGATTTTAATCTTTTTAATGTATATCTTGTAAAAGTTATATTTTAGAGTGGGTTTATTTTAGTTTTTTCTGTGATTATTTGGTGAGCAATAACCCTATTAATACATTAGTTTTGTCTGTAATTAGTTTGTGAATGCGGAGCAGGTGTGTTAAATTTGGTGTTATCATTCTCACACACTTAGGCCCCGTTAACACGGCTTATTCAAGCCGGAATTGCGAGCCGGATTGCGCTCGCAATTCCGGCTTGAATAAGGGGCGGGTGCGGGGGCCGTGCGGGGGCGCGGTCCGCCGGCCCCAAAGACTGCCATAATCCACGGCGCAAATAGCGCCTGGATAATGTGCATGTCACTTTCTCCCCGCCCGGCGGAGGAGCGTCGGAATCCATAGTTCTCTATGAGAACAGTGGATTACCGTTATTACTTCGACGGATTGGCGCCGTACTGCAGAGCAAATCCGGCGCGGAGTACGGCGTCAATCCGCGGCCAAATAAGCCGTGTGAACACAGCCTTATTGATCAGACCAGTCACTGGAAGTTGAACATAGTATCTCCTGGCAAAGAATTCTCTGTGGACTTAAAAAAAGAATTTTTGCTCTACATAAAGATGATCTAGGCTATAAGAAGATTGCCAACACCCTGAAACTGAGCCAAGACCATACAGCGGTTTAGAAACACAGGTTCCACTCAGAAAAAACCTTGCCACTGACAATGAAAGAAGTTGAGTACATGTGCTCAGCGTCATATCCAGAGATGGTATTTTCAAAATAGTTGTATGGGTGCTGCCAGCATTGCTGTAGAGGTTAAAGGGTGGGTGTCAACCTGTTAGGGTGACATGTATGAAATTTGGTGTGTAAATGCCAAATTTCATGCGCATAATAAAAGCCTAGAATGTGCCTGATTTATGAACCCGCTCTACATAAATCAGGCGCATTCTAGTGCTAGTACAACATTTCTGGCTCAGGTATACCAATTTAAAAGTGGTATACCTGTTCCAGCAGTAATGCACCTAGAAATGCCGTAGCAAAGCTATAAATCTATAGCTTCGCTACTGTTCTGGTGCGCCCTGCCACGGGCGCTATGTAATGCACCAGATAATGGCATGCGGGACTTTTCAAAATGGGGCTGCGTCTGATATCGGGCTAAAAAGACGGCAGATATCTGGCGTAGCCATGTTAATACATGCTGCCCTTAGTGCTCAGACCATATGCCGCACTATGCATCAATTTGGTCTGCATGCTTGTCGTCCCAGGAGAAGCCTCTTCTAAAGATAATGTACAAAAAAACCTGCAAACAGTTTGCTGAAGACAAGCAGACTAAGGACATGGATTACTGGAACCATGTCCTGTGGTCTGATGAGACCAAAACAAACTTATTTGGACTAGATGGTGTCAAGCGTATATTGTTGCAACCAAGTGCATATATTTGCTTTGAATCACCATTTTGTAAAAACAAAAAACTTTTAATTTTTTTTTTTTTTTACAACTTGCAACTGAAGGACAGCTAAAATTTTACAGAAAAGCTGTCGTTTTTTTTGCTACTAATTTCATGTATAAGCGTCTTTTGGATCACTTTACACTCACTAAATTTTTTTGGAAGGGGGATGCCCAAAGAGAAATTAAATTTTTTTTTCATTATTTCACTGAAAGGATAAATTTTTGATATGTATTACTCAGACTTTTAAGACACATACATAGTTATGTTTTTTTAATTTTAAATAAGAAAAAGGGGTCTCTTTTTTATGTTTTTGTAATATTTGAACAAACTGAGGCAAACCAGGGGGCTTGCTGGCCCACCTTTACTAAGATTATTTGACATAGTTTTATGGAAAATCACAATTTTGTATTTAATTTGTTCCCTTTTTTATGATTTTTTTGTTTCAAAGTGCAGTTTGATACAGAAACTAATGTAAACTGTTATGTAAATGTGGCCAATTCTATGTAAACCTTTCCACTTTTAGAACAAAGTGGTCTGGTCTGATGTATACCAGTTGCTTCTAATTATTTCTTCATTTGTCGAATAAAACCATTTTTTTGGATTTTAATATTTCTTGTTAATGGTGGTTGTATAATAATCATTTATTAGATTCTTGTTACTTTGTTGTTGTAGTTTTTTTTTTAATCTAAATATAGTTGCTGAACAGGTTTATCTCTTTACGACTATGATTTACGAAGGCTCGGATGAATACTTTTAGCAGTAAACTACCATGTTGCATGGGTAGTGTTTTAAATGTCAAGAAATATAAATGCTAAAACATTTCAGAGAAACAAACTAATTTAAGCCTGCAGAAGTCTATTAATATGAATTGAAAATAAAAGATAATTATTACCAGGTAATGTGTTCAGCATGAGAAGTTCACAGAATAATAATGCTGTTTTTATTTTTACTACTTTTCATTTTCTGGTAAATAAAAAATCGGGTTTTAAATTAGTTCATAAAAATATGGGAAATTAATAATTTCACATTTCCTTTTAAAAAAGGTTTGGGTTTAAACATGGACACAGATAAAAAATTTTTCACTCTCTATTTACAGGTGTCGTTTTAGTTTTTCCATATTCAAAAGCTTTATTGAAAGTTCAAAATTTGAAACTACAAAAAATTTAAAAAAAGATAATACCAGTTTATTGAATTATACAACAATTGCATTTTTTTTTTTAAAATGAAGTAAAAGCACCAAACTTTTTTTTCGTGTTAATCTCTTTTTTATGGATCTATTAAGAATAATGCTGTTTTTGATACATGATTTTTTTCATACTGCACATGACAGATTTCTTTTGTGTATTTGAATTCATATGGCTCTGTCTGCTTGTTCATGTGGACTTTGATTTTTTTGTCCTTTTTAATTCATAAAATCCTCCTTCAAAGGGCACAGACTTTTTCAACCATGATTTCAGTAAAATAATTTTAAAGTACCTTTTCCAGGGCCAATAAACACTACCAAAAAAGCCACAAACCAAATTTTAAAAAACAGGAAAAAAAACGCCATACAGAACACAAACTGGTTTGATGTATGGGTTTACCTCAAGAGGGGGCGAATCGATTTAACAAGGGAATTCGTTTAGAATTTCAAAAAAACTTGGGTTGGGAACGAATCGAACTTGGGGTACTCGGGTGAACGAATGTTTTTTTCATTGATAAAAGGCTCGAGCACAGGCGTTCGGGGGGCAAAGCACTCTGGGAGGAAAAGGGCATAGCCTCATGACAGTGCAAGATGAAGCCAAATCAGAGCCCGGCGGGTTTCGTGACGTCACCGACTATATAAAGAAGGCCGCCGCTGGGGTCCCCCACTCCCTCACTGTATTTACGGGAAAGGTGCTGCTGTGGTGATAGCGCTTTCTGAAGAACTGATTTTTACACAGCGATTTTGGGGGGGTTTCTCAGCTTTTCCCTAAGACGTTCTCTAAAAGTTTTTTTCTGTTTTTTTTGGGTTTTGGGACTAAAAATCCAGGCGCCACTGCGCTGCATATACATTCAATATCCAAGGGGGATCTAAGCCGTCCTTTGGGATTTTTTTGAAAAAACCGGTTTTTACAAACAAAACACTTCTTTTTTGGCTGCAAAATTCTTTTTGCGCAATTTACTCGGGTTAATCAAGCTTTTTTTTGCTGCTGTGCTGAAAAAAAAAAACCGTCTATTTCAACGCCAAATATATCTTTTTTTTTGGGAAGCCTAATTCACAAGCAAAGGTTAATTACAATTTTATCTCTTGTTGTGTGGCGGAGAAAATACGCCATTGTAACACGCACAAAGCTACTAGTTTGTGGGGCTAAATTTCTATTCGCAATTTACATCCAGGTTAATTAACGTTTTTTTGCGGTGTGCGACAAAAAAAAAACCGCTTTTTCAACGCCAAATAAAATTATTTTTTTTGTAGCTAATTCACAAGCAAGGTTAATTACAATTTTATTCTTTTGTTTTGGGTAAAAAAATACACATTGTAACACGCCTAAAAAAAATATTTTGGGGGCTAAATTTCTATTGCGAAATTTTACCCCGGGGGTTAATTAAGCTTGTTTTGCTGGTGTGCTAAAAAAAATAAACCGTTTTTTTTCAACGCCAAATATATATTTTTTTTTTGGTACCAAATTTCACAAAAAAGGGTTTAAATTTTCAATTTTACTTTGTTTGTGGCGTAAAAATACCCATTGTAACACGCTAAAAGCACTAGTTTGTGGGGGCTCAATTTTTTTGCGCAATTTACACCCGGGGGGTTTAAATTTAAGCGTTGTTTTGCTGGTGTCTACAAAAAAAAACCGTCTTTTTCAACGCCAATATAATATTTTTTTTGGTAGCCAAATTCAAAGCAAATTAAATTTACAATTTTATCTCTTTTTGTGTGCGTAAAAAATACGCCTTTTTGTAATACGCTACAAACACAGTTTGTGGGGCCCAATTCTTTTGCGCAATTTTAAAAGGGGAAATTTAAGGTTTTTTGCGGGTGTGCTGCAAAAAAAAAACCCGTCTTTTTAAACCCCAAAATATATATTTTTTTTTTGGGCCTAATCAAAAGAAAAGGGTAATTAAAATTTTTACTCTTGTTGTGTTGCGTAAAAAATACGCCATTGTAATATGTACAAACTACTTTTGGTGGCTCAATTCATTGCGCAATTTACATCCAGGGTTAATTAAGCGTTGTTTTGCTGGGTCTGAAAAAAAATTTAAACCGTTTTTTTTCAACGCCAAAATATTTTTTTTTTTTGGTACCTAATTCACAACAAAGGTTAATTAAAATTTTTATCTCTTGTTGTGTTGCGTAAAAAATACCCTTTTTAATACGTACAAACTACTAGTTTTGGTGGTCAATTCTATTGCGAAAATTACTCCGGGGGTTAAATTTAAGGTTGTTTTGCGGGTGTGCTGACAAAAAAAACCGCTTTTTTAACGCCAAATATTTTTAAATTTTTTTTGGTACCCTAATTCACAAGCAAGGTTAATTTACAATTTTACTCTTGTTGTTTGCTAAAAATCGCCATTGTAAACGCTACAAACTACAGTTTGTGGGGGCTAAAATTCTATTGCGCAATTACATCCGGGGTTTAATTAACGTTGTTTTGCGGTTTTGGGGAAAAAAAAAAAAACCGTTTTTTTCAACGCCAAATATAATTTTTTTTTTGGTGCTAATTCAAAGAAAGTTTAAAATTACAATTTTATCTCTTGTTTTTTTGCGAAGAAAATACCCATTGAATACCTACAAACTAATTTGGGGTCTAAATTCTTTTGCGAAATTTTACACCCAGGGGTTAATTAAGCGTTTTTTTGCTGGTGTGCTGCAAAAAAAAAACCGCTTTTTCAACGCCAAATATATATTTTTTTTTGGTAGCCTAATTACAAGCAAAAATTTAATTACAATTTAATCTTTTTTGTGTGGCGTAAAAAATACCCCTTTTTTAAAACACCTAAAAGCACTAGTTTGGGGGTCCCCCAATTTCTATTGCCAATTTCACCCGGGGGGTTAAATTAACTTGTTTTGGGGGGGCTGCAAAAAAAACCGTCTTTTTCCGCCAAATATATAAATTTTTTTTTTTGGTGCCAATTACAAAAAAGGGTTAATTCAATTTTATCTCTTTTTGGGGGCGTAGAAAATACGCCATTGTAAACGCTACAAAGACTATTTTGTGGGGCCAATTCATTGCGAAATTTTTACACCCGGGGGTTAAATTTAAAAGGTTGTTTTTGGGTGTGCTGAAAAAAAATAAACCGTCTTTTTCAACGCCAAATATATTTTTTTTTTTTGGTACCAATTCACAACAAAGGTTAATTCATTTTATCTCTTTTGTGTTGGTAGAAATACGATTGTAATACCTACAAAGCTACTAGTTTGTGGTGGCTCAATTCTTTTGCGCAATTTACATCCGGGGGTTTAATTTAACGTTTTTTTTCGGGTGTGCTGACAAAAATAAACCGCTTTTTCAACCCCAAAATTTAATATTTTTTTTTGGTAGCAAATTCACAAGCAAAGGTTAATTACAATTTTAACTCTTGTGTTCGAAAAATACCCCCATTGTAATACGCTACAAAGCTACAGTTTTTTGGGGGGCTCATTTCTATTCCCAAATTTTACATCCGGGGGTTAATTAAGCGTTTTGGGTGTGGAAAAAAATAAACCGTCTTTTTCAACGCCAAATATTTTTTTTTTTTTGGGTACCTAATTCAAAAAAAAGGGTTTAAATTTAAAATTTTAAAACTCTTGTTGGTTGCGTAAAAATACGCCATTGTAATCCAACAAGCTCTTTTTGGGTGCTCAATTTTATTGCGAAATTTAATCCGGGGGTATTAAGCTTTTTTTTTGCTGGTGGGGGCAAAAAAAAAACCGTTTTTTTTAACGCCAAATATATTATTTTTTTTGGTAGCCTAATTCACAACAAAGTTAATTACAATTTTATCTTTTGTTGTGTTGCGTAAAAATACCCTTGAAACCTACAAAGCACTTTTTGGTGGTCAAATTCTTTGCGCTTTTCACCCGGGGTTAATTAAAACGTTGTTTTGGGGGTGTCTGACAAAATAAACCGTTTTTTAAACCCAAATATAATATTTTTTTTGGTAGCCAATTTTCACAAAAAAGGGTTTAAAATTACAATTTATCTTTGTTTGGGGCGTAAAAAAATACCCCTTTGTAACACTACAAAGCAACATTTGGGGTGGCTAAATTTCATTCGCAATTTACACCAGGGGTTAAAAAACTTGTTTTGCGGGTGTGTGAAAAAAATAAACCTTTTTTTTCAACGCAAATAAAAATTTTTTTTTTTGGTACCTAATTCACAAGAAAAGGTTTAAATTAAAATTTTTATCTCTTGTTGTGTGCAAAAATACCCATTGAAAACACGCTACAAAGCTCAGTTTGTGTGCTAAATTTCATTGCCAATTACACCCGGGGGTTTAAAATTTAAGCTTTGTTTTGCTGCTTCTCAAAAAAAAACCCGTCTTTTTCAACACCGAAAATATAATTTTTTTGACATAATTCACAAGCGGGGTTTAATTAAAGCCTGTTTTGTGCTTTTACTTTTATAAAACACACAGTGCTTGTAAACACATAAGTAAATTTTTCCTGCCTTGGGGGCGCAATTTATACCCAAAGGGTTCCCCAAGCTTTTTATTTGGGTTCATTTGGAGTCAAAAACAGGTGTATATTTTCTATACAATACTTCATCAAACATGTCTGTACATTTTTAGAACAAACATAAAAAAAGAGAGGGGGCGGGCCGAAACTGCGAGTGGAAGGGGCCAAACATTTTTTGAAAGGCCCCCGGGTCGCAGCACAGAAAGGGGGGACGTCGCACAGGGGGTCACTCGGTGGGGCCAAACCCCGCTGTCATTAGGGGCCGTGTGTTGTTCACAACCCAAAGGTTTTGATTTTTTTACGGGGCACCCTTTTCCCCCCAGAGACATTACAACCCCACCAAAAGGTCGGGGGAAACCCTCAGACACAAACACTATTTTGGCATGGCCCGGGGGAAGGGGTCACGGCCCCACCCCTCACCCCCTTTTCCCCATCCATTCCTCACCAGGATTACTATGTTCGGGGCCAACGCCACTATATAGCGGGGATGACAATTTGAGGGGGCATCAGCACCCTATTTGGCACGAAGAAATTGGGGCCAAACCCCCGCTTCTTCTAGGCGGCAAAGGGGAGAGGGGCTGGGGGGTCATGGGGTGAGGGTCACCCCTGGGCTTACAAACCGTGAGAGGACAGTATGACGATGAAAAACAAATAGATATAGTACCCGACCGCCTTGGGACCCGGGGTAAAACAAGGCTTCTCCGTCAGGAAAAAGGGGGCGTCAGCTTGCGCGTCAGGCACGCGCACCGAAAGTGGGTTGTGGGGCCCGGGAGTCCAGGTACACGTGTAGGTGGGGAGCCAAGGGGCCCAGGGGGGTAAAACCCCGCTTCCCCTCCAAGACAGTACCACAGGGGCTCAGGGGCAGGGGCGGATAGTCATCAGTGGGGGACGTTGGCGAAAAATCAGCTACCGGCTGTGGCATTCTTTGCTAAGAACCGGGGGAGCCGAATATGGGTAAGAGAACTGGGGCAAAAGTGAAGGGGGCCAGGGAGCTAACTTTGGGCACAAACCCCCTGCGTCAAAACATGCAGCGTCACCCCCGGGGGCCCTGGGAGAAAGGGGCTCGATTGGGGCCCCACCCCTCCGCTGCAGCGCGCAGCAGCCAGTGGACGCATGCCATTTCAGCCAGTCAAGGCTCCACCACCTTCAAAGGCAGCTGTTTCTCTTTGACTCCTCCCCTTCCAATCTCCTCCCCGCTACTCATGGCGCCACAGTGTTCAGAAAAGGGATTGTAAAAACAACAGTATGCGTCCAACCCTCCTAAGGGGCAGCAGTGACCGTGCTCCTTCCAAATTGTTGGTCTGCAGCCCCCCTTTCCAAATGGGGGACTCTCACCTTTTAAAGAAAAGGCTTGGCCAGCCGGGTGGAAAAGTTCCAAGCCGAATTTCTTTTTAAAAAGGCAAATACCACACTTCAAAATATGTAGAACAGAAAGGGGGCGTCCTTGAGCTTTCGGGTTTTTTCCAAGGGCACGCGCGCGAGTTTGGGGGCTGTACTACGGTCGGGCCATAATGTCCTTACGGCCCCCTGGTGAAGTGCTTCCGCCCCGGGACACCAACAAAATTTTGGCGGAGACGCCCTTTCTCCCCACTTGTCAAAACGCTGCTCCTGCGCCAAGTCCGCCTCCTCCCCTCCCCCACCACCCATCTCAGCCTCCAAAGTACTGCTCCCAAACATACCACATGTGTTGGGGACAGCGGGGTCACCATTCACCCTCTTGCCTGGGAAAGAAATCACACGGGGGAAAGGGAATGCCCGCGTCATGCAGCAAAAATCGAAGTTTGGGGCTTTCCCCCCGCGCCAACTGCAAATCGGAACCATGGTGACGGACAAGGGGGGGAACATGTGTCCCGCCTTGCACCCGGGGGGGATGGTCCAGCGCCCTGCATGGCGCCGTTTCAATTGGTTGTAAAAAGGTTTTGAAGTCTTCCACCGACTTCAAACATTCTGAAAATGGCCAGGAAACTGTCTTGACTTATCCATTGTACAAAGCCCGGAACCCCTCCTGATTGCAGCGCAGAACGGCCTCCCCCCAAAACGTCTTTTATGTTTTTCCACCCCCCTGAAATTCCCCCTCACTTTGGACCAACTGAATAAAAGAGAAAGGCCATTAAAAAGATTTTTTTTTATGATCCAGGCAACAGAAGTATCCCCGTGTAACTTTTATGTCAGCCAGGGGGATCATGGGGACCACCGCCGTTTGTTTTTGGGGCCATTCGGGAGCCAGTTATTTTTCATCGCCGACTACGGGTGAATAACGTCATTCCACTCTTTTTTTGGCCTGGAAAAGATCTGAAAAATCTGTCTGGGGAGGGGGCGGAAGTGGCGACTAATCTCGTGGCCACATGAGTCCTGGGATGAAAGGGGAGGAGGGGGAAGGAATTGGCAGAACATTGTCTGGTGAAATGAGTGGGTTTTCACCAGGGGACAAGAGAGGGGGAGCAGGGGCACGGGGAGGGGTGGGGATGAGGAAAAACGAGGCAGATGACTCCCCCAACACCGTGGCATATACATGAAAGGGGGGCAGGGACCCCTCGGGGAAATTGTGCAGAGTCCCCCCGCATGCTTTTTTGCCTGGGTATGACGCCGAATAGTCGCATCCGGCAAAGGGGTGCTTCTGGGCCCCCACCCTATTGGCCCCCGCAAACCCCCAAAATGGGGGCCTTTTTCCCCCGCATTGAAGGGAAAACAAACTCAAATATAAGGGAAACCCCCTAACATGGGGCCGCTGCCCATGTGCGGCATGTCCCTCCTTGAAGGGCTGACCGGGGGGTTCCTCAGCGCTCAGTATACGCCGCGGGGTGCTGGGGGAAGGTGGGGGGTTTTGGGGCAGTACCCCTTTCCTCAGCAGTAACCTAAGTCGGAGTCACTAATGACACTTTCCTTCCCCCCTAGTGAGGGGGGAGTCACCAGCAGCCAGCAGGCATGGAGCATTCCCCGAACCAAAAGGTTGGGCCTACTTTGGACAGCACTCCCACCCAGTTAAAGACCCGGACTACGGGCAGCCCAAATGGGTGTGGGCCGCAACTTGCCGAGTTTGCAGTGGAGAAGAGCCCGCCCGGCCAGTTGGGCATCAACGGGGGTTCGTGCGGCGGGGGCCCTTACCCCCAAGGAGAACCCGCTTTTTCACAAATTTTGAACGGCCTTTGTCAAATGAATCAGCGGGGTCGGGGCCCGGATTTCCACACCCAATGCCTTAGGGTTCAATTTTGGTTTAAACTACCCCCTCGCCACTATTCTACCCACCCCCCCTATGGGGACACATCTGCTGTAGTTTCTCCTCGCCTACCACCGTCTTTTTCCCGGGGACTGGGATTGCCACCCACCTCCCAAACCTGTCTTGTGCCACCTATGTGCTCATGCTGCTGCTGTTTGCTGTTCCGTGACATCCACACTGGCATTGTGCCACTCTCGGCCTGACTGTTTTTCCACCCCCAAATTCATTGGCCATCTCTGACCCCATGCGTTGCCCCGTCATCACCCCCACTCTCTGTCATTGGCCCACTGCCCCTATGCGCCCGCCCTGACCTCCCTTCCATCTTGTGCCCGGGGGCCTAAACTATTTTTTCCACCGCAAATGTCTTGTCCACCCTGACCTCAGCGCGCTGTGCTCTGCGGCCCTCCACACTTTGGGCAATTTTCCACGCTGATCCATGGCTGCCGTGGGCTGCTCCTGCCCTCCACACTGGGCCACTCCTGTTTTTTTCCCCCCAAATTTGTCATTGTGACGTCACCCCAGTGCTGATGTGCTGCGCCGGCCCCCACACTGGTCATTGTGCCCCCGCGGGCCCGGTACTGGTTTTGCCCCTCCGAATGTCATTTGCCACTCTCACCTCATGCTGTTGCCCTTTTCCCTCCCTCTCTGCATTGTGCCCCGCCCCCTCATGCGCTGCCGCCCTGACCCCCGCTCCAGCTTGTGCCCCTGTGCCTAAAACTATTTTGCCACCTCCCCGAAAAGTCTTGTGCCCCTCTCTGCCTCATGCTGCGCTGTGTCCTTTGTGCCCCCCACACGTGTATTGTGCCACTGTCTGACCCATCGCTGCAGTGGTGCTGCCTGCCCTCCAACGTGGCCCACTCCGGTTTTTTTCCCCCTCCAGAAATTTTTTTTTAGTGCCACTGTTTTACCCATGCTGCGATGTGGCTGCTGCCCCGCCCCCTCCACACTTTTCATTGTCCCCTGTGACCTTTTGCTGCGCTGTTGTCCGCCGTGCCCCCACACTGTGTCATTTTACCACTCTTTGGCCCACTCCCTTTTTTTTCCAGCTCCAAATTTGTCTTGTGCCCCTGCCCGACCCCCAGCTGTCCACCGGTGACCTCCACACTGGTCATTTGCCACTCGCGGCCTGGGAGTTTTTGCCACTTCCAGAATGTCATTGTGCCCCCTGTTGACCTCATTTGGGGTGTGGGGCCGCCGTCACCTCCCCAAATCTGTCACTAATGTGCCACCTGAGCTCTCTTTTTTTTTTTTCCCCTTTGCTGCCCGACTTTATCACTATTCCGCTTTAGTTTTTTTGGGCAGTTTTGCCCCCATAAGTGCCCCGGGTTTTTTAAAAGAAGCAAATTTTAAAGGGGGGGCGGCATCTTGCGTGTCTTACAAAAACAAACATTGTATGAAGACCAAACCCAACTTTCCCCCTGCATATTAAGCAGGCACAACGTTCTACAGCACCCTGCAGGGTCTGGGCAGCCGGAAATACTGTTTTTAACGTGATTCGTTTTCCCAAGTTTTTCGGACCGAAACTTTTTGTCGGAAAATTCGGCGAAGTGACCGAACCGAATTTTTGAGAAATTCGCCCATCTCTAGTACCTACAGTCAGAAAGAGACACAAAGCTCTTCTGAGAACTGTGGTTTCCTAGTGATCACCCAAAAATGAGAGATAAGGGATGTAAGAAACAAGAGAACCATCAAGTACTATTTTTTTTTGGCATGGGATAGATTCTTTTTACATCTAAATTGGGTTCTAGACTTTATAAAAACAATCCATTGTGGGATAAATCCTTTTAATTGCTCGATCTTTTCAACAAACATGTTTGTGTGAAGTTACTTCAGGCTAATTTCATTTTAATAACTCTATATTTCTATCTCTTTTGCAAAATTTAACTTTACCTCTTTGCCTCTCTCTGTAGCTTCTGTCACCAGAGCTCCAGCTGCTGTCGAGCAATCCAGTTTTCTTGTTTTTTCTTTGCTGCCACCTACTGAATGCCCGTGCTTGCAGATTTTTGGGGGAGGCAATGTATTTCCCCCTGCCTATAATAATTACTCCATACATTCAGCAGAGCCACTAAGGTACAAAATGATTGCCTGTCACGTGATTTAAAAACTGGTTTATGGGGGGTGACCCAAAAGAAATTGGGGGCGGTGGCAGCTGCAGTAGTGTATAAAGTTTTTATTTATTTTTTATTTTATAACTGAACCAGGCAGTTGGATATTTTCTTTAGAGGTTAGCAAAATGTTTCAGGATAACAAGAACAATTTGCAAATCAACAGACAAATCAATTTATTTTGGTGATGATTTTTTGTAAGGAATATAGTAAAAGATGTTGGAATAAGTACGTTGTACTTTATATTTCACTTTAAGCTATCTTGGGGTTTGTACACACCTTTTTGCTACAAATGTGTTTCACATGAACACATCCTAGCATTGGAATTATATTTAATATTTACCAAGATTTTCTATAAGCCTCAATATTCTTTTGTGGCCACCCCAGACTTGATATCTACACAGTAATACTTTATATGTTCATCAAGGCATTTGTCTTTGTTGCAAGGATTGGCATTTCCCAATTTTTTCAGGTTAATACAGAACCAAATTTTCATACCACAAAATTTTGGGGTTTGGGTTTTTCTTTTCTCCTGAACCCTAAAATAAAAGAGGGGGGGTTCAATATATAGCACCTGTTAGAGCATGTTGACATTTAGGGCGAAATTTGCGCCTGATTTATGTCGGCGCTGGGGCGCACGCATACATACTATGAAAAGTCTGCCGCGCCTCACCAGTGTTTGAGGCGCAGTGCGGGGACTTGGGCGCAGTGCGGGGCTGATTCGCCGCCCGAGGTAGTGCGCTCATACATAGCATGTAAAGTCCGCAGCTCCTCGCCAGTGTGTGGGGCACAGTACGGGGACTTAGGTGCAGTGCGAAGCTACGCCTAATATTCGCCGTCCGAGGAGGTGCGCTCACACATGCGATGTAAAGTCCGCCGCGCCTCGTCAGTGTGTGGGGCACAGTGCGGGGACTTAGGCACAGTGCGGGACTGCGCCTAAGATTTGCTGCCCGAGGTAGTGCACTCATACATAACATGTAAAGTCCGCCGCACCTCGCCAGTGTGTGGGGCGCAGTGCGGGGACGTGGGCGCAGTGCGGCGCTATTCCTAAGATTTGCCGTCCGAGGAGATGCGCTCATACATGCGGGGAAAAGTTCACCGCGCCTTGCCAGTGTGTGGGGCGCAGTGCGGGACTTAGGCGCAGAAGGGACTGCGCCTAACATGTATTCCGATACGAGACAGGCTGGAAAACAGCGAGAAATCATTAAAGATGTCCGTGCGCAGTATGAATAAAAAAATCGCCTTTATAAAGGCGTAAAACATTATCAGAAAAAGAGCTCAAACCTACTAAAAAAAATACATATATCAAATCACTTTCCAAAAATCCAGAACGGCGCTACATCGGGACTTTGGATATTAAAAATCGCCGGGAAATACAGTAATTCAAATTCTGTAAGCTATTCTCATTGGTCGGCAGAAACCAGCCAATCAGAATAGGTGCGACAGTGAACCATTAAAACCTATGGAGAAGTTTGGACCAATCAAAATCAAAGGCGGGACAGTTCAAAATACAGTAAAAAAGCAGAAAAGAGCTGATTGGTTGAGCTAGCGGGGGCTTGGCAATCCTGGCCAATCAGAATAGGAGCGACAGGGACCCATTATAACCTATGGAGAAGTTTTGACCAATCAAAATCAAAGGTGGGACAGTTCAAAATACAGTAAAAATGCTGAAAAGAGCTGATTGGTTGAACTAGCGGGGGCTTGGCTATCCCGGCCAATCAGAAGTGAGCTACTTTCTCCCATTGTAGTCTATGGAGAGATCGCGGCAATGAATTCTCGGCGCTCAGCGCCGTGCTGCATGGAGTATGATTAAAAAAATCATTTTTATTAAGTATAAAATTTTCTCTGAAAGAGAGCTGAAACCTTCTATAAACATAAATCAATTAAATCCCGAACAACGCGTTTGTCGCCGAGATCGGCGCTACATCAGGAATTGCAATATAGAGAATTGCCAGGAAATACAGTAATTCAAATTGTTTAAGCTCTTCTGACTGGTCGGCAGAAACCAGCCAATCAGAACAGGAGCGACAGTTGCCCATTCTAACCTATGGAGGAGTATTGACCAATCAGAATAGGAGTGACAGGGACCCATTCTAACCTATGGAGAAATCTTGACCAATCATATTCAAAGGCGGGACAGTTCAAAATACAGTAAAAAGGCTGAAAAGAGCTGATTGGTTGAGCTAGCGGGGGTTCGTCCAGCTTAGCCAATCAGAGCGCGAGCTACTTTCTCATAGAGTTCTATGGTAAAAGAAAAGCAGAGCGAGTTTAACAAAGAAAACTTTGTTAAACAGTATTAAATTCCTGTAGTGTATTTTACCCCCAACTCCTGTACACTACATAAGAAAACTCTATGTATACTACAGTATTTTAAAACAGTACTTTATTGCCCAATATCATGCACTGACAATGCTTTTGAGATCCATTTGATGTTTGCATTATTCCTTATGTGGACTTCTAGGGGTCAATTTATAATTTATCAAGGAAAAATTGCCCCACCATGCTATTTAGTTATGAATGAAGACCATATATGAATTAAGTATTTGGCCTGTTATTCAAACATATTCAGACTAGATGGGTCTCCTAATGAAGGTACAGTTACAGTCTACTACTCTGTTCTGTGATGTGCAAGAGAATAAGTATATGTTCATATGATGAATGTAAACATGGAATTTGAAGCAGATTCTGCATGTTAAAATCGCTGGCAAACAGATTTCTGTTAATTTTGTGTATTTTCAGAGACAAAATCAGAGACAAAAACCAACTCTGCAAAATAAAAATCCTTAGCAAAAATCTGAGGTATCAAAGGGAGAACCCAATGTGTAAACATATCCTTAGGCAGATGACAGGCATTTCAAACATTTCCCCCTTATTAGGAATGTCATAACGAGAACTCGGGTGGTGCAAAACTGAAACTTTACTCCAGAGAACACCAGGCTTAAATGATTTGTCCCATTTCAGACATTGATGGCATATTACTAGGATATTCCACCGATGTCAGATATTCTAAACTTCATGTGCAATCAGCTCACCCTTGATGATAAACATTGACCACATTGCGGTGATTTAAATCAGGGCGGGTTTCATTACAGATCATGCTATAACTAAGGAGAGATATCCGAAAAGCGCCAGTGTGCTTATTATGTTTTTGTGAGAATATGTTCTAGGTTATATGGATTAATAATAAAGTTTTGCTTTTTTTTTTTACCTTGATAAGTGTCAGACAGGTGTGGGTCCCACATCTGACTCACCCATATCTCGAGAACGAGATTTTAAACCTCTCTGTTCTGAATGGAGAGGAGCTCAGGACTCTCCCAATAAAATCAATAGGTATTCCAAATATAGACAAGTGGTATGCCATCAATGTCTGAAGTTAGACAACCACTTTAATGATTATATGTTAGGTAACAGTTCTTGATATTTGTAGATTCTACAGTACAAGCTGGCAGTTACACTTCTATGAGAAACATTATACAAACTTTAGGTCAAAACAAGACACCATAATGGCTCTCTCAGCAAGTATGTTTGCTCCATGGGGGATAGTTTTTTTTAACCTGTAGTCAATCATAATCCCAACTGTAACAGATAATTATGCACAATCAAAAGTCAAAATCTCTGCTGGTATTCTAAGCCTTTTAAACAGCAACTTGAGCCCTGCCCGACTCTCCCACTGCTATCTAGCCTAACTTCTTTTAATAGGATCGCCAGAGCTTCTGCCTCTTTTCGTCTGACTCAGCATGTAGGGTAAGAATGCAGGCTCTAGGTGTTAAGCAGGTGGGTACACCTAGGTAGCAGATGTTTGTTGGTTTCTGGTGCTGTAAGGGCTACTGGGGGTGTTGCTAGGATGTGCAGTTAGAGATTCTTCAGCTTGGGGCTTTACGGATGGTCTCAAAATTCGACCCACATTACAAAATTGAGGCATTATTTGCTTTATGTTCTGGGCACAAAGGGTAGTTTACCATGCTTTTGTATTTAGCACATGGACTATATATTGCCATAAATTAGACCAATAGACTCCTTGTAATGTTTAGCACCAACGTTCAGACAGAGGGCTGTGGGAGGAGAGCCTGTTGCTGTCAAAATAACCTCCTTGAGAAACAGTGTGGTGCATCACATAGGTAAACAGGTGCCCAAACATTTTAGACTGACTTCTGACCTATAACCACCATCACAGTGCCCCATACAAGCTTATAAAGCAATAATTAAATATTAAAAGATTTTACATAAAACACACATAAAAGTATGAAAACCAAAAAACAATTTATTTTTTACACTTATTTGAAACCGTGCCATGAATTGCAATATTGATATGGTATAAATAGTACACAACTTTGAAATAGATTTCTGGGAAATAAAAACTATATAGTTCTTCACAGACATGTGCCATTTATTTTTTTCTAAAGCGTTAGCAGACTTTGCACCTTATGTTAGAATTTACTATAATCCCAAGTTTCTCCAAAGTAAAAACTTTACTGAAAAGCAAAAGTTTTTGCAGTTTGAAGACTGCTTCTGGTTATTTTTACAGTTTGTTATGATTTGTAGTTTTAATAAGTACTTTTGGCAAACAATACCTATTTATTTTCAAAGATTAGACCAGGATAATTAGTGTGTAGTATATTAGTGACTAGCTTCTGAAGCAGAACATATAATCTAGGAACTATAATATTTTGAATGGAATACTTCACTAATAACTGTATTTTCAATGACTAGAGGCAAATTAGCATTGAAATTGAAAAGTAATTCAGATATAATGTACAATAAAATCCTGTCCTGTGGAGAATACACCAAGCAAGACCCACATGTTTTCTCTCATCACTGGTCTTGTAAAAAGTTCCCTATAGAAATTCTTATCTCCCTCACTATAAATTTCCGTACAGTCATATTTAAGAATTAATTATTTCATTAATTAGTGTTTGGCAGCATAGTTAGCAATGTTAGCACTTCCTGGAAACGCTGGAAACTTAGAAAAATCATAAGAGCCAGATTAGTAAGTCAATTTCACTGCATGTATGATTTATACCTTAAGCCTTCTTTCCTTTCACTTATTTTTAGGGTGCTTTTGAACTGGACTAGATGATAATAATGGCTTGTGCTCAAAATATGGTATATTAAACTTAAGCTCATGTGCCAAGAACATCAATATTCACAAAGCAGTTAACTGAACTTACATAGGGTACAGGGGAAAAAATAATTTGTCTAACACACATTGCATGGTTCATACAAAACCTCCTGGTAATAGATGAAAAGGATTATTTAATCAATCCTTATTGCTCCAATGTTTAAGTAGAACATCAGAGTTGCATACCATAGACAAAGATTTCCTTTCTGTTGAATTCCATGATGATGTGGCAAAAAGCTATTAACTTTTAAATGATAGCCTTGGTTATTTGTCCTTCGCTCATAAGGCAATAACCCTTTTTAAAAAAAAAAAAAAAAAAAAAAAGGGAAGGTAAATCTGCTCACCAATGTTGCTTAATTCGTAATACTCTTGATATACATATATTGTGGTTCCAGGAAGAGGCAGCCGGCTCCTGATGCAAATAGTGGCTCTACATTCAAAGAAATATGTCCTCCAGCACACGTTCCGTATCCTCTTAGAAAACACACTTTTATTCCATGGATCAATAAAACATGCTAAAATCCACAAAAATATACCATGGACAAACACATACTAAACATATACATGTTTCAAGCCTACTCAATGCGCTTTTAATGGTGATCATACTGACCTGAAGCAGGACACAACCTTCAATAACTCCATTGTTGTTTCCCCAATGAAAATAGGTGTGCATTAACCCTTTAAGAAATCCCTTCAGACATAGAAACTCTATACCACATAATACACAAATCAGTATATATACATCAAATCTATTTTATAAATAAAACCCTTAGGGAACCTGGTGTCTAGTGTAAGTATCCAGAAAGCCTCTTGATTCCTGAGGGACCCCCTCCAGTCACCCTACGTATTGGTCTATGCACTTTCTCTCTAACACAGACCCTGAGGGATGAAAGGCTGTCTGCATGTACGTCCTGGAAATGTCTAGAGGGTCCCAACATATAGCGTATACTTACATGGGTAGCATCATAGATATGCCCTTGGATCCTGTCACATACTCATCTAGTAGTGTAGACAATATATTGGACATTACCTTGTGAGCATGAGATCATGTATACAACAAATTCGCTCTGACAATTATAAACGTGTTTGTCTTATAACCTTTTGGTAGTAAGGTAGTAAACTGCATTTCCTATCCATATATGGACATAAGCCACATTGACTCCAACCAAAAGGTCCGAATTTGTTGTATACATGGTATCATGCTCTAGCTGACACGAAGCTGGACTAAGGTTTTTTCACTGGCTTTTAAGGGTTAAATTTCCATTCCTCAATGCCCTCGATCCCTCTTCACCTTCAGTGCAGCTTTACTTCCGATAGATGACACCTTGTCCCTCTAGGCACGTTGTCACTTCTGGTCATTGTCATCATTCTTAAATAAATAAATCAAACATTATTTTTAGTGATGGAAGTGAAACTGTGTCTGGAATGACGCTGGACCGGAAGTGAAGCCGCATCAGGAGCGAGAAGCTGGGAGCATTAGGAAATAGTAAGTCAACACTTTAAAGCCAGTAAATGACAACCCTAATTTAAAGACCAGTTTAGGGTTGTTTTTTTGGCAGTTGTGTCCAACTTTCGATTTGGACTGACCCGAATAAAATCACTTTGATGAAGGTCGAATTTTACATTGAGCCAAATCGAAAGCACAGCACTACCAATCACTGGAAGGGTTCTGCAACAAATGATGGTCATCTTATACAAACTTCAAGTTCAAAGAATGAGACCAGTTATCTTATTCAACATGCCCTTTTCAGCAGTAAGTGAATAATGCTCTAGCTGGTGGAAGCTGAATGCAGGACCTATCAATCCTTTAACAGGCTTTTCTCTGAAGCTGCATTAGAAGTACCGTAGAAGATACAACACTAGTGATAAAGGAGTAGAAAGGTGTTTTTGTATACAAGGCTAAGTATAAAATATACACAGTATCTGGGATCCAAGGGAATGAAGTATGACTAAGTGAACATAGAGCAAGAGATATGGGGATATCAAAGCCATGGACATAACAAACAGGACTTTACAGGCCTTTTATTACTAGCACAGCCTTCTCAAATAAACCTGAAATGGTGCAACCAAAGAGGAGAACTTATGTAGGTCTTGTTTTCAATGTTAAAGGGGTTGTCCATGTCCTAAAGAAATTATATTATGCTCCAGAGGCCCCATTAAAAAAATATCATATTCACCTACTTCCAATCCATGGTTGCATTGCTGTCTCTCCCCGGTCTTCTGTTTACATTCTGTTACTTGCGGACGGGCACGCCACTGCGGTAGCCACTGATAGGTTGCATTGGTCACGTTACTTACATCACCATTCAACACTGTTCACTTGACCACAGCAGCCAATTAGTTTGCCTGTTCTAAAGTGACAGAATGTAGACTAAACACCGGGGAGAGCCAGTGCTGGAACCAGGAACTAGAAGCAGGCGAGTATAAGTTTTTCTATTTTAATGGGGCCCATGAAGCATAATATTAATTTTATTTCTAGGGCATGGACAATCCCTTTAAATTAAGCTTTTATTTGTTATGCTTGGAATATGCCTTTAGACAGAGTTAGGTTGTAAGTTAGAATATATTTGCAGTTCAATGATTCTTGAGATAACATATATATAAATCTTATCACCTGTCTTACTTAAATCTTCTATTCCAATATTTATAATATGGCAGCTTGAACTATGTGTATTTTACATGAAACTGGATGTTTTTTCTCCAAACCCCTACTGCTAAGCTAACTTTTCCTACAAGCAATCAGTTTAAGGAAATGTTTAATTTTCAGATGGAATTATATATAGCAGCCAGCACTGAGGCTCTGCTATTGCTTCAAAAATTACAAAAGAAAATTGGCAGAAGTATGTCATCACTTCTTACTTTACAGATGTGAATTGGCTGCTAGAGTTCTGTGATAAATTACTGACTTTATTTCTTATTGTTAATGACAGTAGCGAAACGGCTTGATCAAATCAAATAAGCTTTCATTAAAATTGTCTGCTTGAAAAAATATTGCAGTTTTAGCTCAATAAGTAGATTGCATCCAGTGTTATCACAACTGCAACAGAAATAAAACAGGATAATGAGCTATATCCAAGAACGTTGAAACAGTTGCAGATACATCAAATACTTTCACATGTATTAGTGGCAACCCGATGTATCTGATTTTGATGAGCTAGATCAGTGTTTCCCAACCTTTTTTTCACCCTGGACCAGGTTTATGCAAAACAATTTTTCCAATGCCCAGTGGGGGCGGGGTTATTATGGGCGGTACTATTGGGTGGGGTAATGGAGGGGGTTGGAGGTTAAGAATCACATGCACAAAAAACACAATAAAGTGCATACTGTATAATTTATTTAGGGGTATAGTATGGGGTAACCAATATTATAGAACTGTAGAATGATTGTCAGTTCTGTGGGTCAGCATTATACATGTATATAATATACGTATGTAATCAGCTCTGTGGGCCTCGTTAAGTAGGACTATATATATGCCCCCTGTAGTTACAAGCCCCCTGTAGTAATTATATACATGCCCCCTTTAATAATCTTATACATGTCCCCTGTACTAGTTAAATACATGCCCCCTGTAGTAATTATATACATGCCCACTGTAGGTAATTATATACATGACCCCTGTAACGACTCACATATTTTCCACCTGTAGCTACTCATATACATGCCCCCTCTAGCTTATTATGTACATGCCACCTGTAGCTACTCAGGCTAATACAAAAATAAAAAAAATTTACCCCCTCCCCTCGATTGCCTGCTCAGAACTGTGACAGAGAGCCCAGGGCGCAGGAGATGTACAACATTTGCATACACTCCGGGCCATTGATCTGTATGTACAGTGCTCATTGAGCGCTGTATATACAAAAGATTTAGAAAGCAGCAACGGTAATGAACCGTCCCTACTTTCAAAGCAGTTGCACAGTCTGTGTGCAGCTGCTAACTCTGCGCGGCTGTTGTAACAGTAGATGTCTAGATGTCGACAGCCTGGACTTATAATGTCAATGGGTCGGTGGCATTAATCGAAGCCCAAGGCTGTGGACTGGTAGAGCATGCTACATGGCCCAGTGTCGATTCGCGGCCCAGTGGTTGGGGACCTCTGGGCAAGATGATAATTTCAAGTTTAGCTGCTAATTCTGAAGACTTTTTCTAATTATAAAGTACTGTTTAACATGGCAAAGGAATCAAAAGCTCTTCTGTAGGGAAGATTCATTGTCCTTTGTTATATTTATTTTAGATTGATGTGGTTGTTCTGGCATTTGCCTTGTGTGATAATTAAAATATATTATTTCCAATAGGAAACAGCAAATGTTAAACTATATTTTTGTTATTATATGTTTGGATACATTAAAGCATATATTTTTTTTAAAAATGTAGTAATTACAGCTCAATTTTAGTAAAGGCAATAGACTTTATTAAAAAAAAAATTAAGTCTGACTACGGTGTGAGACATGGACTGGGCTACCAACTATGTGAATAGTCTCTGCTGTCCAGCTTGCTTTAATTGTTTATTGATGTTGTAAGTAAATCCCACTGGTTTTCTCTGCTAATTGGCTGTTTAGGGAATAGGAAGTCAAATTATCCACTGCATGGGGAAAGTTAAAAACAGTTTTTTCAATGTGGAAGCAAAAATAATTGTATGTTATTTATGTTGGAACTCAGTTCAGATGTAACAGATGTGTATTTAATAAATCACAAGCCACTAGAAATATATTGTAAAATGTCTTCAAAGGACCTTGAAAACATATAACCTAGCAGATTGTTTATACTTTTGACTCATCTCCTACCCAAGTACACAATGTTAGGTGGATATCTGCAGTTATTTAGACAGCTACATGTTATGTAATTAGGGCTAGATTAAAAATAAGTCTATCTAAAAATACCATGATGTATTTTAAGACATTATGGGCGACATGTACGATTTTTGGTGCCCAGGCACCAATTTTATTGTGCGTATTAGTAATGTAGAATGCGCCTGAATCTATGAACCTGTTCTACTGCGGCTCACAGATTTAGCGCTTTCTAGCTACAAAGTGACATTTCAGGCTCAGGTAAACCACTTTTAAATTGGTCTGCCTGTTTCAGCAGTAATGCGCCTGGTTTTGCCGCACTAAAGTCATAAATGGGTAGAATACTATGGTTGCAGTTTGACATGCCCCCCTATCTAAGGCGCATTACAAAGTGCCGCAGACGCCTGATAATGAGCCTAATCTTGGAGTGCGCCTGCTCATACATCGAACGCACAGGGCTGAGACAGTTTTTGGGCTGAAAAGACACCAGAATATTTGCGCAGTCCTGTAGATACAGTTGAACCCAGAAGTTTACATACACTATATAAAAAGACACATATGCATGCTTTTCTCACTATCTGACATGAAATCAGAATAAACCTTACCCGTTTTAGGTCAATTAGGATTACCAAAATTATTTATATTTGCCAAATGCATTTTTATTACTTCCTGCAAAGTCAAGTGATGGCCACTCCAAAACATTGACTTTGTTTTCCTTAAGCCACTTTGTAACCAGTTTCAGGTCATTGCCCATTTGGAAGACCAATTTCTGCCCAACCTTTAACTTGCTGGCTGATGTCTTGAGATGTTGCTTCAGTATTGCCACATAATCTTCTTTCCTCATGATGTCATCTATTTTGTGAAGTGCACCAGTCCCTTCTGCAGCAAAACAACCCCACAAAAGGAAGCTGCTACTCCTGTGTTTCACAGTTGGGATGGTGTTCTTCGGTTTCCAAGCTTCTCCCTTTTTCCTCCAAATGTAACGATGGTCATTATGGCCAAAAATTTCAATTTTAGTTTTGTCAGACCACAGGACATGTCTCCAAAAATGTAGGTCATTGTTCCTGGGTGCATTTGCAAACATTAATCTGGCTTTTATAGGTTTCTTTTGGAGTAATGGCCGTTCAGTCCATATTGATACTCGTTTAATAGTGAATAACGACACAATCTTACCAGCTTCCGCCAGCATCTTCACAAGGTCTTTTGCTTTTGTTCTTGGGTTAATATGCACATGCCGGACCAAAGCACGTTCAGCTCTGAGACACAGAACCTGCTTCCTTCCTTAGCGTTATGATGGCTGGACATTTCCTTCTTGTTTGTACTTGCATATAATTGTTTGTACAGATGAACGAGGCACCTTCAGGTATCTGGAAATCGCACCCAAGGATGAACCAGATTTTTGCAAGGCCAAACTTCTCTTCCTGATATCTTGGCTTATTTCTTTAGACTTTCCCATGATGTTACACACAGAAGCAGTGTGTTTCTGGTGTGTCTTAAAAATACATCTGCAGGTGTGTCTATAATTAAGTCAGATGTTGCCAATAAACCAGAAGCTTCCAAAGACATGACATCGTCATATGGGCTGTCCTAAATTGTAGGCAAAGCAATCCTAGTGTATGTAAACTTTTGACTTTGCAGAAAGTAATAAAAATGCCTTAAGAAATTCTCTCTCTTTCAATATTCTGGCATTTGGCAAATATTAATAACTTTGGTAATCCTAATTGACCTAAAACAGGTAAGGTTTATTCTGATTTCATGTCAGTGAGAAAAACATGCATATGTGTCTTTTTATATAGTGTATGTACACTTCTGGTTTCAACTGTACATGTCGCCCTATGTGATGATGACAATAAAGAAAATCTCATACATGAGCATCATACCAATGGGCAGGGTTTCCCAACAGAGGCTCCCAAGCTCCCTGTGGATTCTCATCTACTGTAAACTGCAGATATCATTGTATCATTGTACTATCGTATCATAGCTTTAAGACAACTTGGTACTACAGTCAAAGCCATATCATTAGCAATTAACATCAGGGCAAGCAGCATATCACTTGGGGATATCTTTAATATACTTTTTAGCCTTTCATTTTTATACTTGTACCTGTTGTACAATATTCTGCAGAGCTTTAAAAAGCGATTAGCATCACATAGTTTACATTCCCTTTTTTATTTGTATTGCTGTAACATTTAATCTGGAAAATTGTGAACTTTAGAAGGTCGGTCATTCATACTGGAAATAATGATTATGTTTGTATTACATGGTGTCAGGACTCTGGCTCTGCACTGTTCACATAACTATTAGTCATACTGTACCAATTGTAAAGTGTGATTACAGCGACCAGCAATTCTTTCATCAGTACCTCTCACTCAGCTTATGGGATCTGGCCTACAGCCAGCAGGCATAATTTTGTTTGATGACAGTTATTTTGTTTTTGCCATGTCCCAGCATCTTTACAAATATATCCAAACTGCCCATTTTGCCTTTTTCCTGTTGATATGTGTAGTACAGCACAGCGCCAATGCCCAGCTATAATGATCTTATTGTAGAATTCTCCAGTGAGAACTTGTAAGCTTTACAAACCTTGGCTAAAGGGATTCCCACTGCTTGCTACTGCCCTCCTCCATTTCCTCCCACTTCCCATCCTTTATATTGTACTTAGTGAAAAATCTAATTTTTATGCTCTCCTTCAGGTGCGTTCTCTGCAACAGACCTCAGAGGAATGAAAAATGTATTATGAGCTGCTGTAAGAAACAGCTGCAGACTATACAATTTCTCTACTGTGTGGTGTCCATATTTATATTTCATTGTGTGTAAGTACAAATATTAAAAAGACACTGGCTTGTATTCTAAGCTGTTTAAAGTTTTGTTTGGTTTGCCTTTTATGTTTCTGAGAAAAAAAAGGTACATATTTTGAATGGTGAAATTTAATGCAACATATAGTGTGCTAAAAAATATACATTTTTAACTCTTTCCAACATATTATGTACTATTACGTCATGAGCCCACCTCATATGTGTCCATAGTTAATTACAGCCAGGACTTATGGATAGCAGCTGGGATTGGAGATGGCTTTGATCTCGACATTTTAATCCCTTAGATACTGTACAGATATGATCGTAGTATTTAAGGAATTAAGGAACGGTGCGGGGTGCCGTATGGTTGTCATGGCAGTGATGGCCAAGTAAGGGCCTCTGTGGCTGCCATTTTATCAATCCAATGACACCCTGTCACAGGCAGAGTGTAAAAGGAGAGTAAAAGGAGAGTATTGTACACTGTTCTGCAATAAATTACTACTGCAGAACAGTGTAAAAGGGATAGCTCCCACTAGTGGTTAAAGGGGTGTTATCGTTTCATTAAATGGTCTTCAGAATAAGGGGACAGTGAAAACAAGCAACTTTGCAATTGGATGTCATTAGCAAAGCTGCCTTGTTCTCACAGTGTCGCTTATCTTGTGTTTTTTATTTACACTGATATCCAGTGTGGGTTAAAATCCTCCTGACCCTCCTGGGTTGCAATTCACTAGCTGAGAGCTCATTTACATTCTGTACAGCCCCTGGGTCGATTCACGGAGCTGTGTGTCTGACTCAGAGTTAGGGGCCGTAGCATTTTCTGTTTCCACACCTAGCAGAAACAGACTGCAGCAGATTGTACAATGAAAAAAAACATGTACATTTTTGACCCTGTGCCTAACTCCCCTGCATACACCCCAGATCTGTGCCTTTCTTAGAAAGCTGTAATACATCTCCAGCTGTGAGAGATCAGTGCTCAGATTGATTTGAATGCAGCCTGTGGTAGTATACCGCTCTTATAAAATAAGCCCTGATAGGGAGAAAACACAGTGATAGTGGACTCAGAGGGGAGGGGGGGGGAGTCTCAGGCCAGCAGTGAAGGAGGGATGATGTCATCCAGCTGGGAGGGGAAGAAGCGCCCCTGCATTCACAGAGCTGGGACGCTAAGAGAAGTGTGACTCAGCCGAAGTAAGGAAGCGATACATCCCCTTTAAAGGACTAAAAGTACAAGTAAAACAAAAACAATAAAAATAAATAAGTATTCAATGTTCAAAACACCCCCTATTGCCATTATACAAATACATTTTAAAAGAAATGTAAAAGTTACACATAATTAATATCACCACATCTGTAAAAGTCAAATTTATTAAAATATAACTTTATTCCATGCCATGAACATCGTAAATGAAAATAACATATAAAATGTAGTTGTTTTGGTCATTTTTAGTGATGAGCGAACAGTAAAATGTTTGAGTTCGAGTCGAACGCAAACTCGAACTCAATTAATGTCAGTGGGAGAAGATGTTCAGGTTAATTTTTATACCTATACAGTTGAGGAGAAGCTGTAATTACCAACCATAACAGAAAACTGGATATGTGGAAAAACTTAGTGAAGAAAATTTGGCTCTAAGAGTGACAGAAACAAATTGAGAGGCTAAAATACTTAATTCCTTTCAATGGCTAAATGAAAAGATGAGGACAGCTTGCAGCAGGGGCATAGCTATAGGAGGTGTAGCGGTAGCAGCTGCTACAGGGCCCTGCATCCTGAGGGGGCCAAAAAGCCCCTTTGACACATAACAAGACACCGGTAATGGAAATGGCACATAGTAACTGGCAAGAGCCTCTTTTCAATTTTTGGCACCATGGCCCAAATGTGGCACAAGATATATGTAATGAAAAAGAGAGAAGTGTATACATATGTGGATCACAATAATGCACTGGTATATTTCAGCGTAATGTGGACTTAAAATCTGGCAAAATTACACTTTTTGGCGTTGAGTAAGATTTAGCATCAGAGAGAACTCTATTTCCTGGATATATATCTGTATGACAATAACACATGGTATATATGGCAGGTTTTTCACCCCCAAAACTGCAAAAATGAACTTTTCTCCACTCAGAATAATTTTCACCAACCAACCACTATTTCAAATATATTTCTTTGTATAGGAGATTTGGAGACGGTGTGTTATACAATTACTGAAACCCCAAAACTGCAAAAAATGGCTTTTTCTCCACTCAGTATAATTTTTACCAACCAACCACTATTTAGAATATATTTCTTTGTATAGGAGAATTGGAGATGGGGTGTTATAAAATGATTCACCCCCTAATACTGCAAAAACGGTAATTTTTGGCACTGAGTATGGTTTAGCAAATCCAAGCACTCTGTATAATATATATATATATATATATATGTATATAAGAGTTTAGACGTTATGTGAGCCTGTAAATGTCGCCAAATAACAGCTTCTGGGTGTAGGAAAGATTCAGCCAGCAATACCAAACTCTCTAACTATCTGTCAAAAAAAAAATCTAAATATTCGACTCGAACTTAAGGTTCGATAAGCACTAGTCATTTCAAGTCCCCAAAAAATGTAAATGAAAAGGGACACAAAAGAAATGCACGTATCCCAAAATGCTATTAATAAAAACTACAATTCAGCCCAGAAAAAAATGAGGTTATTGTTGCAGAAAAATTTACTGCAACACAAATTTAAAGAAAATAAAAAATGCTTTTTTGAAAGTACTAAAACGTAATGAAAAAAAAAAAAAAATTATATCACAAATATTGTACCGATCTGCAGAATATAGTCATTTATGCTCAACAATGAATTCCATAAAAAAGAAACCACTGCAAAAACGGCACAGTTGTGTTTTGGAATGGAATTAAAGAAAAATGCATTAGCGCCATTATTATTTGTGTTTTTTTTTTTATTGTGCTGTTTAAATGTTTTAAACCTTCTTTTGTAGGTGAGTATGTTTACAGATTTATGCAATAATTATATTATACAAAGTTGAGTGACATTATTATGACCACCAGCTAAAATATAGGGTAACTGCCATTTGCAGCACAGACAGTAGTTAGACAGGTTGAGAATGACTCAGTACAGTCCTGATAGGTTCTTTCAGGTATCTGAAGCCATGCTGACTGCAGTACATCCCACAGCTAATGAAGGGTGTTTGGGAAAAGATCTATAGAGTGAACACAATGATCAAGATGGTCATGCAGATGCTCAATTGGGTTCAAGTCTAGAGAACTAGGTAGTACCTGGAAGCTTCAGTCATGCTCTTCCAACCTGTGTTGGACATTTCTAGCCATATGACATATTACATTCTGTTGCTAGAAGATTCCATCTGCCCACGGAAGACAATCGGCATGTAAAGGGGAAGGTGATCTGCAAGGACTGATTAATACCCAAATTAGTTGAAAGTGCATTCCACATGGATGAGTGTGCCTAGAGAATGCCATAAAAAACAGACAATAATGCTGCCACGATCAGGTTGTGTTCTTCCAACAGTAGATGCAGAATGTTTGTTCTCTTTTGTTTCTTACCTGATACACCAAAGTCCACTGGTGAGCAGAAAACAGGGTTCACTGGAGAAGACAAACCTTTGCCTATCAGTGGAGGTCTAATTCCAAAACTACCATGAAAATTCTGCCAAAACGACTTGGACAGTAGACGTTCAGTGATCATCCCTCTCTTTCAGAGCCCCATATGCAGTAGGGTTCACTAAACTGCTGGTTTAGATACACATCTGGTAGCCCACTGATTAATTTTGATGATAATGTGCATTAGTATATTAGTTCCCCCTTGTGTAACTTTGTAGTCAATATTTACTTTGCACATAACACGTGGTGCTCTACAGTTTTCAGGTTGCTTATTCACAGTGGTGCCAATTCACTATATACTTTCACAGCAGCATGTGAACAGTTTACAAACTGCACAGCTTCAGAAATACTGCCATACTTGGCTCGAAAGCCAATAATCATTCATTTTTTCAATGAACTATCTATTTTGCCCATGGAAGTGATGAGGAATATGTGTACAAACAGCACATCCAGCACTTCATAAACCCACTCTCCTTTATGACCTATGTGCTGCTGACATCAAGTAGGAAGTGATCATAAGAATGTGACTTAACTGTGTGTTTTATTCATTTTTTTTTTTTAGTTTTTATTTGTTCTGTTTTGAGGTATACACAACTCTTTAATCCTTTCTATTCCATGTTTATTAGGAAACAAGTGCCCAAAAAACAGCAATTTTGTCTCTGGGTATTTTTTTTTTTAATTTAAGTCGTGTATTAAGATTGTAAAAACAACTGTGTTTTTTTAATAAGATGAAAGCACATCTGCACTAATTATTTTCTATATTTACAATAACTGTGCAGTTCGACCTTTATAATATTTGGTCACCTGATTTTATTAACAAGATGTGGTTAATGTTATTATATGTAAAACGATTTTTGAATTTCTCTTTATTTTAATTAAATATTACAGTTGAAGATATGCAGGGAAATTTTACAATTTTTCATGGTCTTCAAAGGGGATGTGTCACTGCAAAATATTACAATTTTCTGTTAGATCAGTAACAGGGACTAATACACATGCATGATCAATGGCACTGGACACATTAGGTTTATGTTCTGAGAGGGTAGGCTCTATATCAAGTATATAACAACAATATTTAGGTAGCATTTTCCAACAACAGAAACATTTTTGTGTTGCATCAGTTAACAGAGAAATGTATTAATAAAATATGAAAAACTCTGAGGCCCAGCCCTGAGAGCAAAATCGGGTAAAGGATAAATAAGTTGATTTTTGTTATCTAACAGTTTTGGGGCTGTATTTCCAAATTTTTTTTTTTTATATTTTCATTTT
>JAODAL010047414.1:0-29955 GCA_025379985.1 Phyllomedusa bahiana
GTTTGTCTGGGGGTGGGGGGGATATGGATGGAGCTACTTAGCCCTGTGTCTATGATTTGTGACTCTCTTGCTATTGTACTACACAATATACTTCTGGTTTGCACACTGTATTATGTGGTAAAAGGGGCGCATTTATGTCCGAGAGGCCGGTAATATTTTCATGTACAGTAGGGTGGGCCCCCCAAGATCAACTCCCTGTGGGCTCAGACCCCAGTCCAAACACTGATCTCATATCTATCTATCTATCTCATTTCTATCTATCCCATATCTATCTATTTATCTATCTATCTCATATCTATCTCTTATCTATCTATCTATCTATCTATCTATCTATCTCATATCCATCTATCTATCTATCTATCTATCTATCTATCTATCTATCTATCTATATATCTATCTATCTATCTATCTATCACATATTTATCAAATATCTATCACATATCTATCTATCTATCTATCTATCTATCTATCTATCTATCTCAAATTTTTACTATCTCTCTCACTATCTATCTATCTTTTCTATCTCCTATCTATCTATCTATCTATCTATCTATCTATCTATCTATCTATCTATCTATCTATCTATCTATCTATCTATCTATCTATCTATCTATGCTATTGCACTATTAGCAGATCTATGGTTACAATAAGGTCCACTCTGCTGTTTTCCAGTCATAAATGCTGCTTTTTAATCAGTCTGGATCCCAAAAGCCTCTTTTGCTCTCGTCCTGTTTGTGTTTCCATCTCGGGCAGATGTTCAGATGCTTGACTATCCTCAAAGCTAAGATGCACTTGTGCGGAGGATTCTGTTTTTGATCTAATGGCGACGCTGTTCCCTGACACACGGGCCCGCGGCTCTTCAGAGCTGGTATCACTGTCTGTCCACAATTCATCATTTAAGAGACACTAAATGCAAGGCGTGCACTTCTGTGAAGAGCGGGCAGAATGTGCAAAATTACAGGGATTAATGCAGGGCTAAGGGGGTTAGTGAAACAGAAATACTCCAAAATCAATCGAAAATCACAATTATTATAATGCGGTGCTCCACAGCTGGCCGTACAGTAATTAGCACATTTTGCATATTTGGAAATGAAAAGCAGGCCCGGCTAGAGTGGTTAACCCTCCCGTTCTCGCTGCAGTCCTATCGGAAGGACCTCGGCTCTGTGTCTCCTGAGTCGCTCTGTGTTGTGTCTGTTGTGCTGGTTTAGGATGTTTTATCCATAGTCAGTGATTGAAATGCACGGGCGCTGCTGCAATGTTCTTGTATCATCTTAATGCACCAAAATGTTTTTAAAACCCTTTCGATATTTACCGATGCGACGCCCAAATTTCCACCCGAAATAAATGACTGGATTTTGCTTTGCAAAGTATTTCACCCTATACATTAAATGGGTTCCTGATATGATTGTTGTAGGAAATCCCTGGGGCATCTTCTCCTATAACGTTGAGCTGTTCCTCTGTTATTCCTCCTGGGAATGTATTACTGAATCAGTCAGATGGGTGTCACCCATTGGCATACCTCCCAACTTTTAGAGATTGCAAAGAGGGACAGGTTAGGCCACGCCTCTAACCTCACCCAAACACATCACACCAAGACACGCCTCTAACCACGCCCAAACGCACACATGCCAACTTTTTAGACAGCCAAAAAGAGACACATTTTCAGGATTGTATTGTATCCAATAAGAAATATTAAGTCAATTGTTATGTAATATACAGCAAGGAAGCCATCAGATACTTTTTAAAGCAAGATGATCAGTTTATTGACACAAATCTGTTTCTTAAATGAAAAAGAGGGACATTTATAGAGCTAAGAGGGACCTGGGTTAAAAATAGGGACAGTCCCTGCAAAATAGGGACACTTGGGAGGTATGCCCATTGGAGGTGTGTCCCTGCACACACTGACTCTCTCAGCTCTGATTGGACAATGTCAGACTGTGAAGGGACAACCCCCCCACCAATTGGTGACACCCAGGTGACAGATTCAGTAATAAATTTCTAGAAAGAATAATAGAGGAAAAGCACAACAGACATGGCTTGTGTTCATAATCCCTGGTACCCTCAGCCCTGCATATATAATATATTCAAAAAGGCTCATTCAAAAAGAGCTACGACCTATCCAATAGGTGGCACTGCAGATTGCCATGAGCCTTTTTGAATATAGGGCAGAAGATACCAGGGAGTATTGGCATTTATATTCAGTTGGTAGGTGACCCCTGTGGCTCTTGGGGTGGTCGGTGCAGTCATACTTAAGTCAAGTGTGACTGGGAGTAGAACCAGATCATGCACTCATCTGCAGTCAGCTGTTCTGGGGTGTTTGTCGTTCATCAGGGCAGAGTAGAAACTGGTTGGCTAGGTGAGGGGTTTTAGGGGTAGCTCAAAAGTGGTAACGATGCTCATTAGGGAGATTCACCATATAGAGGTTGCATTTGCACTTAAGGGCAAGACAGGGGCCTAAAGGTCCCTCTGCTCCTTATGATAAGCCCAGAGTTATAAGTAATATGTGCTAGTTGAGGATGGGGGGGGGGGGTTTCATAGACTCAAGCACCTTCTATAATACTAATGCGTACAAAAAAAATTGCGCCTGGGCGACAAAAATCATAGATGTCACCCTTAAAGGGGTTTTGCCACGATGTAATGTTGACGTGGGATCCTCCAAAATGGGTATTTAATCACTTTTCTAAATATATGTGATTACAAAAAGTCAAGCCTGAGAGAGCTACAGCATTGCTCAGTCCCCTTTAGTTTCCTGACAGTTTACATTAGACACGACCAGAGGAGCTGACAGGAGCTGATCTGGCTATGCTTGTGTGTTTACACTTCTTATCTGATGACAGGGAACATGAAGGAGCTTGCAAGGGGCTGGGGAGAAAAGTGCTGTGTATAAGGCTGTTTGCTGTATAGAGAATCCACTGGTTGTAATGTAATTATTTGAGTAAACTTTGCAGATGCTCCCTGCTTCCTCGCTCTCTGTTCACTCTCCCTAAGCATGCTTTGTTTATCTTCTCTCCTGAGCAGATAAGAGGTAAGGAACTCAGTTGGTGGAAAAACCCCTTTAATGTCCAGGGACCAAATCTGACCGGCCACGACCCTTTGCCTGGAGGACGCAGTCAGCACTTGGTACAGGCAGCGGCACCAGCACAGGGAGCGGGCACCATCATGGATGAAGAGCTCTGGTGTGAACCTCTACACTCACTGGCGGTGACACAGCTCTGACAGTTACACCCAGGTCCTTAACCTCTTTTTAAGGCCCTTTGAGGGCAACCATAACGTTAATGTGGCTCTTGGTGGAAAAGAGTCTGATGCCCCAAAAGTATTAGCTGTAAGTATTTGCTAATGGTCCAATAGAAAGGACCTTTCTTCGAGCTAAAGATCCTGCAATAGAGCATTTAACAAGTGGTGGAGCCCGAAGTAATGGGAAGCCCTGATGGTAACATTGTGCTTAAAATGTAACAATAATCAAAATAGTGAAATAATGAGACTTGTTCCAGAAGCCACATCCAGAGCACAGAGCGGCCGCACTCCAGCTCCGCTCATAACCTTGCGCAGCCATCTTGTGTTTACACTGGTGCTTGGCGTCCGGCCAAGGTTTACTCATTTCTAACCAATTTCTTAGTGACTTTTAACAACTTACATGCTCAAGAGTTCAATATTGTGCTATGTGTCTAAATAATACGTCAACTTCTATTTTACTTCCCTGCAATACAATCCCCTGTATACCGGGCTATTTAAACTAAGTGGATTGGGTTACAGCGCTGCTAGATGTCCCAGAGATTACCTAGGGAAAGGCCAATGAAACAGCCCATTATCTGATTTATCTGTCCACAATGTGTCTTATGGGGAAAGATACATTTATGTTCTCTAAAAGGGGTTATCCGGGAGTAGAAGACGCTGGATTCTGCCATATGGTAATAAAGGGATGTATGTGAATACAATGCATGTCTTGCAGTGTCCGCAGCTATTTACAGTGTAAGGACCAGGGGGTCACTAACATTTACTGGGCCCATTTAGAAAATAAGAGGGGGCCCAGCACCTAATGAAGCAGAAAAAGCAATATTAAAGCTAAATAATTGGAATATATATATTATATATATATATATATAATATATAATATATATATATATATTATATATATATATATATATATATATAAATCCTCCCTTCTTATAGCGCCGGGTAGTAGAAAACCCCCATTTCCTACAGAAAGGTATAATATTCTTGCATCTGAAAGGGCCCCTTAGTCTCTGGCACCATAGAAAAAAGAGATGGGGCCCCATCACCTAATGAGAGGAAAATGAAAAGCAGTACAAGTAGTAATATTACATAAAAATATAAATGTGCCATATAATAGTTACATAGTTACCGTATTTTTCAGACTATAAGACGCACTTTCTTCCCCAAATTTGGGGGAACACAGGGGTGCGTCTTATAGTCCGAATATATTCCAGCAGGAGGCTGGAGAAGAGCGGTGCTGGGAGGTGGTGGGGGAGCGGCTTCCCACAGCATTGCTCTGCTCCAGCTTCCTGCTGGCTAGAGAGAGCTCGATGCGCCGGGCGGCTGCGGGCAGTGGATAGCAGCAGGGATGGATCAGGTTCAATCCCTGCTCTTGACGCTGCCATAAGAATGAGGAGTGGTGCTGAGCAATGTAACTGCATGGGGGCGATCAGTTGTCCTGGCAGCAGGAAGCCTCATGCAGGCTTCCACAGCTGCCATGTGTGTGCACTTATTAAACCCTGCCTATGGTAATGAATAAAAATCCTATGTACAGCAGTACAACAGTACTGCTGTATATAGGACAAGGAAGTGTGCCCCTAGTGGTCAAGTACCCTAGGGGACTGAGTATTAAAGCAAAAAAAAAGTAAAAAAAAAAAAATAAAGTTTTTAACCCCCCTTCTGCCGTTTAACAAATAGAAAAATAAAATAGTCACACGTATTTGGTATCACCACGTCCGTAAAAGTCCAATCTATTAAAATATAACATACCGTATATACTCGAGTATAAGCCGAGTTTTTCAGCACAAAAAATGTGCTGAAAAATACCCCCCTCGGCTTATACTTGAGTCACTGTCGGCACTCAGGCGCTGTGATGGCCCGTGCGCCGACAGGGACGCTTCAGTTATACGCGACTCCTCAGGGAGCGCATATAGCAGAATGCCGAGTACAGCTGACAGCGTCCGGGCGCTGCGATGGCCCAGGCGCTGTGAGCGATCTCTTCCCCTGTATGCGACTCCTCCAGAGCGCATAGAGGGAAAGATACCACTGTGGTGCAGAGAGTGAGCGCTCCGTGCTCCGCAGTGGACTCCGGGCGGCCGCTGACTCGCGGTCGTCCGGAGTTTCCGGCACAGGCAGCGTGTGTCATCACGCTGTGTGCGCGGCCTGATGACATCACCCCCTGTGCCGAGAAGACCGAGGAGCGCGCCCGGGAGATGGAGCAGCGGGGATCCAGGTAAGTTGGTGTTTTTTTGTTTTAAAATCCTACCTACACCTGCCTAGGGGACCTATACCTGCCTAGGGGGACTTATACCTGCCTATAGCCTGCCTATGCCCTGCCTATACCTGCCTAGTACTGCCTCTAGCCTGCCTATACCTGCCTATAGCCTGCCTATACCTGCCTAGTACTGCCTATAGCCTGCCTATACCTGCCTATAGCCTGCCTATACCTGCCTAGTACTGCCTATAGCCTGCTTATACCTGCCTAGTACTGCCTATAGCCTGCCTAGTACTGCCTATACCTGCCTAGTACTGCCTATAGCCTGCCTATACCTGCCTATAGCCTGCCTATACCTGCCTAGTACTGCCTATACCTGACTAGTACTACCTATACCCTGCCTATACCTGCCTAGGGGACCTATACCTGCCTATAGCCTGTCTAGGGGGGCAATTACCTGCCTATAGCCTGCCTAGGGGGACCTATACCTGCCTATAACCAGCCTATAATGACCTATACCTGCCTATAGCCTGCCTTTGAGGACCTATACCTGCCTATGGGGGCAATTACCTGCCTATTGCCTGCCTAGGGGGACATATAGCTGCCTATACCAGCCTATGGGGGACATTAAACTGCCTATACATGCCTATAACCTGCCTATGGGGGACATTAAACTGCCTATACCAGCCTATATCTGCCTATGGGGGACATTAAACTGCCTATACCTGCCTATGGGGGACATTAAACTGCCTATACCTGCCTATGTAATTTTATTGGTATCTATTTTTATTTTTAAAATTCACCAGTAGCCGCTGCATTTTCCACCCTAGGCTTATACTCGAGTCAATAAGCTTTCCCGGTTTTTGTGGCAAAAGTAGGTGCCTCGGCTTATACTCGGGTCGGCTTATACTCGAGTATATACGGTAATTTATCCCATACATTGAACAACATAGAAGAAAAAAAAATCCAAACACCAAAATTGTGGTTTTTTTGGTCATGTAATATCCCCGACAAAATTTGAATAAAAAGTGATCAAAAAGTTGCATCTATCCCAAAATGGTAACAATAAAAACTACATTTCAGTCTGTACTTTTTGCTTAAATATTTTTTTCCTATTTTCCCCCTCTAAAACTTGGGTGCGTCTTATAGTCCGAAAAATACAGTACACATAGTTACATAGTTACATAGTTAGTATGGCTGAAAAAAGACACAGGTCCATCAGTTTCAACTAAAGGCGGAGAAAATGTGGTTGAAAGAAACATCTGAACGTATGAAAGAAACAACATAGTAGTGTTAGATAAGCAGAAGCCCCATCTTCTACGCAAAGGTTTAATATTCTTTGTATAATATTCAGTTTTAACAACGGTTGATATAAAATGAGACATATTATGACACAGACTCTATGCTATGATTAAGAGCACCGTGTGTGTTTGAAACGCGTAAGCGGGTGTCTTTGCCTCTATTGCATTCACGCTATTCCTGTCTGGTTGTGTAACCTTGTGTTACATGTTTTAAGTTATTTTGGATTAAAGAGCAGCATAAGTAGTAAGTTGAGATGAGCCGAGCACCAAAAAATTTTGAGTTCGGGCCGAGCCAAACGCCGAACCCCATTAAAGTGAGCTTGGCTCGGAGAAAACGTCTAGTTCGAAAAGTTCGTGCCGAACTAGCCATTTCTGAACGGTTCGGCTCAACACTGGCAACATAAAAATAATATAATAAAAATGTAAATAGTAGCGCCATATACTGTATATATAAAACACATAGTAGTGCTTGATAGCAGAAAGCCCCTATTTCCTACGAAAATGTATTATTGCACCTCAATCGCCCTCCTTAATCTCTGGGCAGCAAAAAGCTAGATGAGCCCCCATCACCTAATGAAAGGAAACTGAAGCAGAAGCATAAAAAGCAATATTAAAGCCATAAATAATTGGACTATATATATATATATATATATATATATATATATATATATATATATATATATATATATTATATATATATATTATATATACGGTACATACTCTCTTCTTATAGTGCTAGGTAGCAGAAAACCCCCCATTTCCTACAAAAAGGTATAATATTCTGATAGGGTCCCACTAACCTTTGGCACCATAAACAAATGAGATGGGTCGCCATCATCTAATGAAAGAAGAATGAAAAAACAGTGCAAGTAGTAATATTAAATAAAAATATATGAGTGCCATATATTGTATAAAAGAAACAACATCTTCTAACCAAAGGTTTAATATTCTTGGCATAATAATCAGTTTTAACAACTGTTGATATAAAATGAGATATATTATCACACAGACTCTATGCTATGAGAGCACCGTGTATGTTCGAAACGCGTAAGCGGGTGTCTTTGCCTCTATTGCATTCACACTATCCCTGTCTAGTTGTGTAACCATGTGTTACATGTTTTAAGTTATTATGGATTAAAGAGCAGCATAAGTAGTAACATAAAAAAATACAATAAAAATGTAAATAATAGTGCTATATACTGTATAACATAAACCACATAGTATAGCAGAAAGCCCCCATTTCCTACAGAAATGTGATATTATTGCACCTTAGTGGCCCTCCTTAATCTCTGGAATAAGATGGGGCCCCATCACCTAATGAAAGGAAAATGAAAATAGCAGCATAATTACTAAAATTGAATAATAACATAAATAATAGCGCTATATTCCATATAAAACAAATGACATAGTCGCGCTAGATAGCAAAGTCCCCCCATTTCCTACAAAATGGTATAACATTCTGGCACCTGTGTGGGCCTCCTTAGTGCCTGGTCCCCATCACTTATAAATGAAACTGAAAGTTTAGCATAAATTATAATATTAAAACTATAAATAATAGCGCCGTATATAAAAAAGATCCAAACTGGAAAAGCAGCATAAGTAGTAATATTAAATAATAACATACATAATAGCGCCATATACTATTGCAAACAAATCACATAGTAGTGCTAGATAGCAGAAAGACCCCATTTCCTACAAAAAGATATAATATTCTTGCACCTGAGCGGGCCCCCATAACCTCTGGGCCCCATAGCAGTTGATATGGCTGCTACAACTATAGTTAAGCCCATGGTGAGGACCTGACTGTAGATGGGTTGGGTGGACTATGATTGGCACAAGGCAGCAGTGCTATATATAAATATCAATCAGGATATTGTGCAAAAATGTATCATTCAGTCCGTTCTGATCATCTCCAATTAAGATGGGATGAATCAAGAATTTCACAGAATAACTAATTTGCTACTCAGGGGCGGAGCCACAGGAGCTGCAGAGGGAGCAGAGTGGCCAAAGGTCCCTATACCAGGGAAGAAAGCGTCAGTATGATCAATGGCATGGTGGAGGTGGCACCAGCTGATCCAGGGTATGCTTCTACCCACTTCTACTATTAGGGTTTTAGAATGGTTATGAAACTAGGGTGTCCAGAAGAAATTAGAAAAACAAATTTGTTTAGTTTCCAGGACCCCTATCTGTTTTTGATTTATTTCAACCTCTTGAGAACCAAGCAATTTTTTTTTATGATGTTCATCGTCTCATTACAAGAGCCTAAACTTTGAGTTTAAAGATTTCATCAAACACTATAAACAGCAATTATATGGAAAAGTAAAGCTATTACACTGCCTTCATGGGTTTCTTTTCTTTTCCTCCTTATCTATCATAAGACCCACTTATTGCAGTGAAACATCCTGCTTATGGAAGTGTCAGTAGTTCTCCAGCTTCTCTTTCCTACAACTCCCAGACTGCATTGCAATCTAGTACTTCCAACCACAGTTATCACTGCTAGACATTGTGCTGACATAAGTGTCTAATCCACTTAGCTTTGTACTTGCAGTCATGATAATAATAGCTAGGACTCATGATTCACTATGTAAAATATACAGAGCTGCAGTCATCATTTTCATGACAGCAGTAAATAACCCCCAGCTCTGAACTGCTGTCCTCTGCTCCCATTGCTAAGTTCTGCCAGCAGAACTCAAAGATAAACAAATAATTCCCTCTCCACTGTAATTACTCTGATGTAATTACTTCTATTCACTTGCAAACTACAGGCTGGAAAGAGTAAATGCAGCCAGACCATTCTCTGCTAACGTCACACCCACAATAGGGGAGTGTTCCTGATCTGAGCCTGGATTCAAAGAACACCCACTGCGAGATGACAAAATGCTCACTGAAGCCATGTGATCAGTCAACGTCAGGTGGTTTTCAGGGGATGGGGGGAGTGTTCCTGAGCTGAACCTGGCTTCAAAGAACACCCACTGAGTGATGACAAAACGCTCACTGAGGCCATACTGTCAGTGAACATCAGGTGGTTTGCAGGGGATGAGGGGAGGGGAGTGTTCCTGAGCTGAGCCTGGCTTCAAAGCACACCCATTCAGTGAGGCCATGTGATCAATGACTGTCACATGGTTTTCAGGGGATAGGAGGGAGGGAAGGACAGGCCTAAGTATGAATTACAAAGTTTAATATAAATCAGTTGTGAGTCTTATAACAAATAGAAAGTTAGTCGCAGATGTATGTTTTGGGCATGGCTTAGCCCCATTGCAATAAGGTTAAGCAGTGGCTCTCCTCTCTGAGCGAAATTCAATGAGGATCCCTTTAAAAGCATAAACATGTTCATTCCTGAGCCACGGATTAGAAATTTCTGGTGTGCAAAGTCATTAGGCTATGCATACACTACTTATTTTTTTTTGCAGCGATATAAGCGCTTATTTCACAGAAGAAACGTGTGTGAAAACACATAGAAAACTTTGCTTACAAACACGTGTTTCTTCTGTGAAATAAGCGCTTAATTCATTGCAAAAAAAGTTCTCAATGCGTCTTTCGTGAATCATTCTCCTGCATTTTATGCGCCCTTTCTTAATTTGATGTGTTAATTTGTTGTTGATTTTTTCATGTGATTTTAAAGTACAGGAGACTTTATTATAATTGAGGCGCTTTTTGGTCACTGACACGCACTCCCGTTTTATTGTGCAGCGCATAACGCGGCAATCAGTGCGCAAAAAACTGAAATTGTGTGCCTGAGGCGTGCTTATTCCCACTACAGTCAAAGAACTGGAGGAGATACCCAGCACCTCGGATTTATTTCTGATTTATTTCCACTAAAAAGACACAGGTTTTTCTCAGTACAGGTTTTTGCAGACTTGAGCTGTTTCTCTCTCATACAGCTTCAAATCCAGGGGCGGGTCTCCCCTCCCAGTAAGCGTGTCTCTCCTTCCAGTAGGCATGTCTCTCCTCCCAGTAGGCATGTCTCTCCTCCCAGTAGGCATGTCTCCCCTCACTGAAGACTGGTGAAATCATCATTCTGTATGAGCAGTGGAAGGGAGAGGATGGCACAGCCCTGCAGACCTCCTGCAATGGTTCTCCTGCCTGCAGAGCTGTCAGCTCTCTCCCAGGCTGCACAAGCTCCTTGTAAACAGAACATCTGCATTGTTGTAAGCAGAACACCTGCAATGGTGTAAGCAGTTATACATACAGCTTGAACTGATGAAACAAATGTGATAATGCACTCTTCCACCCCCCCCCCCCTTATCAGGCATGAGGTAGAGGGGAGCAGTGTATAAGGGTGTGTTATATGGAGGTAGAGAGTGAATCTAGCACCTAGAGACTCAGTAGTTGCCCTGATCCTTCACGCAGAGCTGGGAGATGAACATAGAGAAGCTCGGGCAGCTGTTACTGCACAGCCAGCACAGAGAGTGGTTTCACTTTTGATTTACACAGCTCAAAGGGAAGTAAGCACAGAGTGCAGGCAGCCAATCATAGCACATGGGGTGTGTCCCATCCAGGGGGCGTGTCCCAAAAGGGCTGAATGAAATATCAGGCAGCCAATTACAGCAATGGGGGCGCGTCCCGACCACTTGCTGCAGAAAAAGCTCTAGACACACACAGATTGGCTCATAGCTGCTATACTAAGTGACTTAGGTAATACAAACCAATTACAAATGTGCTTATTTTTACTGTCCCCATCATTAGAGATGATCTTTGTAGCAAGAAAACCCCTTTAAGAACATTCCTGCTTGAAACGCATAAGCGGTCCTGTATGCTTGTTTCATCATGTCTTCCTAGTGGAAATAAATCTGTCTTTTTTCACTCCAAGATGCTGGATATCTCCTCCAAATTCTTCTGGATTCTCTAGTTGTTGTTCCCAACCATCCGTGCATCTTCATTTAGTGGGTGAACTGGACTTTTTTTTTATACATTATAGTGAATGGGACCTTACTGTCCCTATTTTTAGAAAGCTTTTTGACATGAAGTTGCAAAATAAAAAACAAAACACAAAAAATAAGCCACATGTACCCGGCCATAGGCAGCTTTGAAAAATAAGTCCCATTTGTGAGTTTTGTAAGAATTCGGAATCTGACCATTTTTGTTCTAAAATTGTAGCAATTAACGAAATGCAAACTCACAAACGGAGCCTCGGTCCCTCTTATTTGTGGCTCTGTGACTGCAGCGTTATCGGATTGCCGGATATATATTTGGTGCATGTACTTATAGAAACTGAGCATAGCGCTGTCATGCATGGAGATGATTGTTCCAGCAGCAGATGGGAAAAGAATGACTTGCATGTCATCAGGACGATTTATTGGGGTATCGTGTTTGCAATAGTTAAGCATGACATCCCATTAAACGGTCATAACATTCCCGGGCCGTGTAGAGCAACAAGACTAATATTAAACAATAACATATGGAGGGCAAAGACTTCCCCCTACTACACAGGAGTAGAACGCCGGACAGGAGCCAGGGAATGCGTCTACAGTCAGTGATCGTGGCAAAATTATAACTAATACAATGATACCAAAAGGATAAAAGTAATAAAAAAAAGTATACAAAAAGATAAAAAATAAAAAGAATGTGAAAAGATAAACGTATAAAAAAGAAAAAAAAATTAATACAAAAAAGATAAAAAATAATAAAAAAAGTGAAAAGATAAAAAATGTATTTAAATTAAATAAAAAGACAGAAATATTTATTAATAATAGAAAAAGGATAAAAAAAGTAAAAAAGGTATACAAAAACATAAAAAAGTAAAAAGATAAAAGACTTGAAAAATTATACAAAAAAAGATGAAAATAATAATTTAATAACACAAAAAAAGATAATATAATTAATACAAAAAATAAAAAACACAACAATAAAGTATCCACAAAAGATTAAAAAGGCAACAAATTACACAAGACAAGATAAAAGAAAAACACAATAAAAAAGAATGCCAAAAAAGATAAAAACATAAAAGTGACAACGAAAAAATTATATAAAAAGAAACAATAATAATAAATTACCCAAAAAGATAAATAATAATGAAAAATTATACAAAAAGACACAAAATGAAAATAATAAAAACAAGATAAAATAATAATCCAAAATTATGCGATAAAAATTATAATCCCCCAAAAAAATTATAATAATAATAAGATAATTTGTATGAAGAATAACCGGAAATTTAAAAATGTCGAGAAATTATTTAACCTCCGACAATTTAAAAAAAAAAAAACTATTAATATAAAGATTATTTCTATGAAGAATGTAATGACATTAGAAAATACTAAAACAAGAAATTTTTCAATTTAAAAAACTTTACTTTGAAATTTTTTTTTTTTTATTAGTCAACTTAAAACATTGTCTGTCAAGTTGAAAAATTTGCAGTTAGTTTCTGAGTTTTGTGAGTAATGTCTCTTTCTAAGAAAACTTGACTGATGACTAATACGACCACCAGGAGAGCAACCACAGGGTTCTTATAATGGGTGAAACTACAAGCGCTCCCGGAGGCCAAACAACTAAAGGGGGCCATAAAGTGCAGTAAATAAAATGTGGCCTCTTTCTAAGTCTGTCTGCGCCACTGTGCATCATCCTGTATTATAGCATAATGACATCATATGTTCATGGCACCTCTGACATCATTTTATGTTTTCACCTCTAAGCTGTGGTGTCACATTGCTCATGGCATCAAAATGTGCATAATACTGGCATTGTGACATCACTGTGTGCATTATCCCTGTACTGTGACATCACTGTGTATTATCCCTGTACTGTGACATCACTGTGTGTATTATCCCTGTACTGTGACTCTTTTATTAATTTTAAAGATGAAATCATACATAACATACGTCACAGAACATAAACAAAAATACTCAGAAATGAAATAATCCTAGGCTGGTCCAGTCTCATCCATTCCAACTCATGCATCCTTCCTATATACAAATCTTACATTATGTACAATTTCCCACCTACCCCTGCTGGCCCGCCGCTATATTACACTATGTACACTATATACACAATTTACAATATATACATAAGTATAATCACAATCTATCTAACCCTCTTTAACCCACTGATTTGAGTTCTGGCCCCTTGAGTCCAAAGTCCAAAGGTTCTTATGTCCATTTCAAATGGAGCCAAACTCGAATCCCCCTGCAACTGAAACCCCCACCCAACCTATCTATATCACCCTTATATATATACTCTTATTTTTTATTTTTATTTTTTCTTCTCCCCTTTTTTTTTCTTCCCTTTGTTTTTTTTTTATTTTTTTTCCTTATCTTACCTTTTTTTTTATTTATTTATTTATTTTTTTATTTACCCGAGTTCTGATTCCGTTTTAGTACCCATTCGAAAGTTCTTTGTCCATAGTTCGCAAATAGAACCAGACTCTTACCCCCAACACCCCCCACCCAACCTAACTATTTCCCCCACTACCCCATATTATACTATTGTATTGTATACACTCTCACCTTTTTTTTTTCTTTCGATATTATACTTACCTAAAATATTATATATGCTTTATACACTATTATACATATTTTAAGCCTTATTCACTCTAATCCTATCCCCCTCCACCTGTGTCTAAATACATACATAAAACCCTAATTTTACAAAACCCCTATATGTGCCGTGTGCTTAAAACCCCTTGTTCTTACCCATCACCATCAGAAGGCACCGATTCAATGTCTGTAAGCCTTTTCACCAACCTATTTAGGAAAAACAAACCAAAAATCTACGTGGAAGCATTAGCCCACCACCAGGATGGCGGAGGTCAAGAGATCAGGGAACCTCAAAGGACAATCCCCTCCATAGGGTTGATGCCCCCGCAGCCCCCAATTTTCCCAAACTCCATAGAACAACCTTCACCAGATCGTCCGGGATTTGCCTAACCACCGTTACCTCGGGAAGAATTTTCTGACGCGTCGCGACTAAACACCGTGCACACCAAGTGTGAGACCTAACCACTGAACTGACTACAAATAAAGTGCACGGGTCCCTACCACCAGGGTTTTTGAATGCTCCATAAACTCACTCCACGTAGGAGAGGCTTGCCACACTTGGCCAACCTATGGAAGCGCCCACCTTTTATACACCTCTGCATTGTCGGGACAATGGAGGAGGAAGTGCCCTTCTTTCCAGCATGCTACACACTCCTCCCGAGGGCAATTTCTGTCCTCGGAGTTTTGGGGAACTTCACATTGTCCCTCACATGCAGCTTACCATGAAACAAACGCCAGGTCGTTTCCCAAACTTTACTGCGGGATCCTAAATGAATTTAATAAACGTAACCCAACACTCAGATCACCACATGGGCAATCTTTGAGGGCCAATGGTTTCTGAAAGTGAGTAGACAACACCCTTTCATCCAGGGATTTCCTGGCCAGGACCATTATCTCCATCACCCCCAGACCCCATCGGCGGATGGTCTTCAGAGTCAGTGCAACGTAAGCCGGGAAGTATTTCCTCACACGACCTCCTAACTCCCATTCCTGGAAGTGGAACTGAAACCACTCCCAACAGGAGGCTACCCACGGAGGAGAGCCCTCATCCCAAAGGGGGGCTATGTTGACCTTAATAAAGGTGTTGGTTAAAAACACCACGGGGTTAACCATACCTAACCCCCCTAGTCTCCTCGTACGGTATGTCACCTCCCTTTTGATCAGGTTAAGTCTGCTCCCCCATAGCATCTGGAAAAACAGACTATAGATCCGTGCCCAGAAAAACCCTGGCAAAATGCACACACTGCCCAAATAGATAAATAACGGGAGCAGGAAAGTTTTGATCAAGTCCACCCTCTCCCTAAGGGTTAAAGACCACCCTTTCCACTAGTCCACTTTCTGAGCGGCATTGTTTAGCCTGTCCTTCCAGTTTTTCCTTGGGTAATCCCCCTGGCCGAATTCAATGCCCAAAATCTTAATCGTCGCCTGGGGCACAGGGACGGTGTCCAGAAGACCAAAAGTTGGTTCCTCTGCTCCCAGCAAAGGCTTTTGCACTTTTCCCGATTAATCATGGACCCGGATGCCTCCGAGTAACTTTCAACTTCTGACATCACCCAATCCGCCTCCTCCGAGGAAGAGACAAACAGAGTCACGTCGTCCACATAGGCTACGACCTTCAAGGGGGGTGCCGAGGCCCGCATGCCCATCCTCACCCCCGCCAACGGTTCACAATCTAGTCTTCGAAGGAAGGGGTCGATCGCAAACACGTATAGCAAGGGGCTCAGAGGACAGCCCTGATGCACCCCGGCCCCCAAACCTCAAAAGGCCGACCAATTCAACCGTTTACAAGCAGAAAGCTCTCAGACCCTCTGTATAAGTCTTTAACCAATTTACGAACCCCCCTGCAGACCGTATCTCGGGGAGAGTGGACCAGAGGTATCATGGTTGACTCGATCAAAACTTTTGCCTGGTCCAGGAACGGTATGAACCCCTTCCAATGGCCACCCTGCCCCGCTCCACAGCCTCCCTGACACCCAAGGGACCGCAAAATCGTGTGGACCGGAACGGAACAGTGCTGGGTCGATGAGAGGAGCGCAGAGGCAAATTTTATCAGCCTATTGAAAAGCACTTTTGCTAGGATCTTTCTGTCCCCATTGAGGAGCGCTATGGGACGCCAGTTCTCAATGCAAGACGGATCCTTACCCTTTGACAAGATGATCAAAGCTGATCTCCTCATGGACCTGGGCAGAGTACCGGAGGATAAGCACTCATTTATGACCTCGGTCAATAGGGGAACCAAAGCGTCTTTAAGATCTTATAAAACTCAGATGTTAGACCATCTGGACCAGGGGTCTTCTTCAGAGCTAAGCCGTCAATAGCCCCTTCTACTTCCTCCTCCCTGATCACACTTGTCAAATCCTCAAAAGGGATGTCTACTCCTGGCTTGGGAATGCTTTCAGCCAGAAAAGCCGAACATCTGTTCGAATTTAATCCTTCTTGCTCAAAAGATGAGAGTAGAATGACCTAACGATTTCCAAGATGTCTGAATGGACTTCCTCAGAGATCCTTACTATCTTTTAGGCCTGTTACTATTTTGCTAGAAACCGACATCCTACAGTTCCTGAAAGGGGTTTCGGGGAGCGGTACCTGCGAAGCCCCTTTCGAAAACTAAGGATGCGTGTCTGTCGTACTGACATCCCTTAAGCAAGGTTTTTACCCTGGAGACCTCATCCCGGTCACCTCCAGTCGACTAGATGTTCGAGTTTTCTCCTCAGGCTTTGATACAGGCGATACCTGTTCAAGCTTCTGAGGTTAGAGGTCTGGCAGAAGAACCCCGCTGCCCTTTTCTTAAATATTTCCCACCACTCTGACTTACTATTGCATAAGCCCAGTAAAGGAATCTGGCTCTGCGGGAAATCCTCAAAGGATTTTTCAAATTTCTCCGCTTCTTCCAGGAGTGACGAATTAAGCTTCCAATAACCCCTTCCCATGCGGGGAGTCTCTGCAACGTTCAAAGAAAATAAAATCATACAGTGATTGGAGAACTCTACCTCTACCACCAATAACAGTGACGAGACAGCAACCTCCTTTAAATAAAACCTATCTATCCTAGACCTAATCTCACTACCTCTATAATAGGTGAACCCTCTGTGGTCTGGGGTGTGCCTGATGTGGACTTTCCCCCGGGACGAGCCTCACAAAACTTTTTCTAATTCAGTGCGACGCCATCATGAGTCACACCCTGGCACTTCCCCGATCCTGAGATCTCGTGACGGTATTGAAATCTCTGCCAAAGATGACTTCCCGGGCTCGTAAAAGAAAAGGCTTAACCCTCTAAATGACATTTCCTATCCCAGGCACTGTTTATGAGCCTGATCTCCTGTCCTTCATGGACATCTAGGATCAGAAATCTCCCCATTTCAGCTCAATCACCCTCTGCATTCAACCGCGGCAGAAAAAAGAACCGCCACCCCGGAATATGGCTCGGGCCCCGCAAGAGACCAGTAAGAAGGCCCTGCTCGCCATTCCCCCCTTTTGCCTTCCTCATGTCTGCCGATCCGTCTGCTGATCCGTAAAACCGGGTCCTTGCAAGAAGAAAACATCAGCTTCAACACGGCTGAAAATTCAATGCCGTATATCTAGCCACATTTGATTTTAACGCTTGCCCATTAAAAATGGCCAGCGTCAACGAGTCGGTGCCGCCATCATTGATGATCGAGCTCGCACCCTTTTCTTCTTACCGATGCCTCCATCTGTGTCTTCATCGAAAACAAACAGGTTCTGTCTCTTCAGGACTGACGAGAAAATTCATTTCCATACCACCCCTATCTACTTTTTTCCCTCCACCACCATCCCTTCTTTCCTTACCACCACCACTGTCACCCCTATCTTTATTCTGCCCAGTGTCCTCCCCTTCAGGTTTTATGAGGACTCTAGCACCACTCTCAGCGCCGCTCCCCGGAGGCTCTCTTGCCCTTTTTGGCACCTCACCCTCGTCCTCCTCCTCCCCTGAAGAGGGGCAGAGGTCTTCGAGTGCTTGGTACCTATTTGAGGTCTCGGTCAGAGGGAGGGTTTTACCCTGCCTTCCTTTACACGGCACCTGGCTACTCAGGGTTAAGGGGATGGAGTGGTCCCATTCCAATGAGGTCGAGGCACCTGCCCTCGTCCTCTCTTTCCCCTTCCCCTATTTTGCACCCCGTTTTGTGGGCCGCTTCTCCTCTTCGCTCTCAGCACTCTCCGAGTTTTAAGAGGCTGCTGGGAGAGCGGCCTCCTCCTCTCTCTCTATCCTCCTGTCCCCCTCCTCCAGATCACCTTCCCTCGGGGCCTCGGACTGCTCGGTACCAGAGACTGCATCCGGGTTGAAGGTCTGGGAACCCCCGGCATGGGGCCCCCTCTCTCTCCTTTCTGCGAGCCTCAGTGCGCCGGGGGGCCCCCTCTCTCTCCGTTCTGCGAGCCTCAGTGCGCCTTTGTTGTGCTGCCGATTTTGTTTTCTTTATCTTTGGCCCCTCTGCTCTCTCACCATTACTGTTGTTACCTCTGCCTGCTTCCTCCCCAACATCCTCTGGCCTACCTCTCTCTTCCTCCTGTCTAGAGGATGCTAGGTTGGTGAAAGAGCGAGGGCAGTGTCTGAAGAGGTGACCTAGGTCACCACACAAGTTGCAGCAAATTTCCTCCCAAACATGATGCGGCTTGGTGACCTATTTCCCCACACATTGCACATACCTGTGCCTTACACTGCGCGCTAAAATGTGTGGGGTCGCCGCACCTGTGACAGAGCTTCGGCTGCCCCTGATAGAAGACCAGGATTCGGTCTCTTCCCAAGAAAGCGCAGGATGGGATATGGGTGACGGTGTTACCTAATACCTTCAATTTGACCATAAAGGTCCAGGCCCCTGACCAGATGCCGTGTTCATCCCTGTTCTTTGTGGGGATCTGCATCACTTCTCCGTATCTACTTAGCCAGGTTTTGATGTCTATATAAGAAAGTGACTCGTTACAGGTCAAAATGGTCATTTTCTTAATGTGGTTCTGGCGGGATAAACGCTTGGCCTCGAAAATCCAGCCACTCGGACGTATACTTTCTTAACCCGTGACGGGACCAGAATAATTCCAGACCTCGGCCCCCCACAAAGCTATATCGTATACGGGGGACCCAGAAGGGTGGATCAGGGCAAAGATGTCTAATGCCCCGAAGCCCATCAAAAATAGGAGCTCCACCACCCTTGCCCTAGGGGGACTAGCGTCATTGCCTACCCATCTGAGACGCACCACGTTCCTTCTGGGTACCCCCTGTCCTGGCCCCCCCCCCCTCCTGTCCTTTGCTCTCGGAAGGCGGAGAGCCCATGTCTCTCCATCCAAAAGGACAATGGTATTTCCCTGCCCTCTATGTAACTGATTCTCCCCAATTTTTCAGGGCCTCCAGAAAACGGCGCTGGTTCTCGTCACTACCTGTGATTGGCGGCAGCCTCGAATCCCCTCCCCCTCCAGCCACTACCCCGGCATAACTCCGGCCTCCTTCTGTACCTGAAGTGGAGGGACCCTGAGGGGTCCCCCCTGTGGCTAAATGAGGTGGTGGGCCAGCACCCTCTCCTTTCTTGTGTACCGTGCTTTCCCCTTCACCTTGATCCTTTGTTCCCCTTTTTACCCTTTGTCCATCATTCACTCCATTCAATTCTCTGTTATCCCATCATTCCTTCCCCCATTCACCCCTTTATTTCCTTCTCCACCTCCCTTCCCCACCTTCATTCATCTCATTTGGGCCCGCTTTTTTTCCCCCACATTTGTCCCTACACTCACTCCTGGACCAACCTCTTTGTCTTCATTCTCCCCCACTTTGGGTTTTTGTCTAACTCTTCTTCCTGAATATTTTCTCTACTCCAACACCTAGAACCCCAACTTGCCTCCATTTCTTCCCCCTCCTACCTCAGACCCAGATCCAGTTTCTCTGGCCTCTGCTTTTTCAGGATTTGCAGGGGTTTAAACTGGGAAAAAAACCGGAATAGGATCAAATATTAACCGAGAGCTTTCCCCCGAATCCTCTTACTCTTCCCTTTTTCCCTTTTCTCTTTTCTTTGGGGAACTCATTCCCAAAAGCAAATGTAAATTTTGATTAACTGTGATTCTAGCTTAATTATTTGTTCTAAGAGCATCCCTCCGGGCTATCTATTCTACCCAAACTCCCGGTTTTTTGTGTCTTCACCTTGTTCTTGAGGTTCTACTTGCTGAGCAGGAATCCCACTATCTCTCCTGCGTCCGGTCCCTAGTTCTTGAATCCTGCTTGCTGAGCCGGGGTCTCATGTTTTACTTGAGATGGCTCTACTACTTTGAATTGGCCCCTCTAACTGGGGTTCCTGCCTTTTTTCAAATGTTTTGTTGTTCTATGATAGAGCCCTGTGATACATTACCCTCCTCCATTCCTTCCACCTGCTCCAAGTTTTCTTCTGCTCTAAAACTTCCTGTTCACCTTCTTCTTCTTCATCTTCTTCTACCTCTTCTCCCCCCATCCCTTGTTGTTTGTGACCTGATATTCTTTAAATCTAATTTCATTTTCAAGCTTTTCTTTAAAGACCCCCTATTCTCTAATATTAGTCTTCTAACGTTTTATTAATTTTTTGATTTTCCCCATTTACCTTGGTTATTTCTTTTTTAACTTCCATTCGCTTTCTCACCCCTAAACTTTTTGCTATTAATTTTATTTATACTATTTCTTGTAGCCTTATGGTTAGTGATCTACCCTTCCTCATATTCCTTTAAAAAAAATTTCCTTGAAGCGAAGTTGGTTGGGTCTTCCCTAGGTTAATTGCCCCCAATCTTTTAACATAGTGAGGGCATTTTTTTAGGATATTGATTGAGGCTGGGGCCTTATTCTGTATTCTTTTACTTGTTCTTAATTTGGGGGTTTCCTTTATTGACCCTTTTTCCCCCTTTTACCATGTTTTTACCACACAATTCAGAACCTAGGTTAACATTCGGGCTCTCGCCTCATCCCGAAACCAGGTTTTTTGGGGAACAGAATTGAAGGAAAAACTACCTACCCGATTCACCAGAACACCTAACTGCCAAACACATAACATATACCACTGTAGCCGCCCTGATGGGATTAATTGCAGTGCCTGAGCCCACCAGCAGAAGCACAAGAATTTTTCCTTTTTTTTAGAAGTGACTATTATAGTCTCTTTTATATTGCCAGAGGGCACCCTGAGGTTTCCCTCTTTCCCGGGCTCTGTAACTACATATCTCCGCAACTTTGTTGCTACCCAAGACAGTTCTTTATTTGTCAACATTTTGTTACTTTCAAAATTTTTGTTACTTTCAACATTTTTCCTTTTTCCATCTATTAGACCCCTTTTACAGTCGGACCTGCCCTTTGCCGCGGGGGCTACCAGGAGAGACAGGGCCACTCAAATGAACCCCGCTCCCATTTCCCCGCCGCCAAACCCGCTAGCGCCAGCGCAACCCAGGACCCGGGAACCATGGGGAGAGACAGGGGCGCGCCAGCATGAACCCCTCTGCTCCAATCCCCACCACAGCCAATTTTGCCTCCGGTATTGTCCGCGGCTGCGGGAGCCACTGGGAGAGACAGGGGCATACCGATGCGACCCCCGCTCCTATCCCTGGCAATTCCGCTACCGCTATCACCGTTCATATTGTCTGTAACTGCGGGAGCAATGAGGAGAGGAGACGCACCGGAGCCAGCCCCGCTCTGATCCCCGCACCGACCTCCGATGCCGCAAGGTAGTCTGACCTGATTTGAGGCTGCGGGAACCGTGGAGAGAGACAGGGCGCACTCAAGTGAACCCCCCCAATCTCCATGGTGATCCACGCCGCCTGCGCTGCTCCGGTCACCACCGCCAAACCTCCGCTCTCCTCCAACACCGTACTGCTCACCTCCAGCACCGCTCCACTCTCCTCGTGCATCGTTACCTGGCGGGATGTTTGAGAGATCACCTCCGGCACCGCTGCTTCTTGGCGCGGTTTTTGAAAACTCTCCGGGGGCCGCCTGCAGATCTTTGCCTCTCGCGCTCCGATCTTCACGGCTGTCACTCTCACAGCCGCCGGCATTCCCTGCTTTGCTGGGCTTCTCAATCAGGGTCTTCTTCTGCTTTTCAGCAGATTTCTTTAGCACTTGCCCGCTCCCAGTCCTCCATCCATCTGCGGGGAGAGCACGAAGCACTTCTTCTCCCCCGCTTTCAGAAACTTTTCTCCTGGCCAGTACGTGGACATCTCGACCCCCCGCTGACCTGTCCAGGGGGGGAGGTTGTTTAGGAATCCGCTTCATAGGAGTAGCTCTCCCCCCAAGCAGCAGGGAGGGGAGCATTCCCAACGCCGACAGCAACAGAAGTGTGCCAGGACTCCTTCTCAGACTCCTCCTCTCACAGGAAGTACTGTGACATCACTGTGTATTATCCCTGTACTGTGACATCACTGTGTATATTATCTGTACTGTGACATCACTGTGTATTATCCCTATACTGTGACATCACTGTGTACATTATCTGTACTGTGACATCACTGTGTATTATCTCTGAACTGTGACATCACTGTGTGTATAATCCTGTACTGTGACATCACTGTGTATTATCCTGTACTGTGACAAACCACTGTGGGGTATTATCCTGTACTGTGACATCACTGTGTGTATTTTCCCTGTACTGTGACATCGCTGTGATTTTCCTGTACTGGTGACATCACTGTGTTTTTATCCTGTACTGTGACATCATTTTGTATTTTCCCTGTACTTTTGACATCAAATGTGTATTATCCTGTACTGTGACATCACTGTGTGTATTATCCCTTTACTGTGACATCACTGTGTATTAACCAGTACTGGACATCACTGTGTGTATTATCCCCTTTCTTGACATCACTGTGTGTATTATCCTCCGTACAGGGGACATAGCTGTGTATTATTTGTACTGTACATCACTGTATTATCCTGTACTGTGACATCACTTTGGGCACTATCTCTGTAGTTTGACATCACTGTTTTTCCCGTACTGTGACATCACTGTGTGTATTATCCCTGTACTGTGACATCACTGTGTGTATTATCCTGTACTGTGACGTCGCTGTGTATTATCCCTGTACTGTGACATCACTGTGTATTATCCTGTACTGTGACATCGCTGTGTATTATCCTGTACTGTGACATCACTGTGTATTATCCTGTACTGTGACATCACTGTGTATTATCCTGTAAATTGGGGACATCACTGTGTATTTTCCTGTACTGTGACATCGCTGTGTATTAAACCTGTACTGTGACATCACTGTGTATTATCTGTACTGTGACATCACTGTGTATTATCCCTGTACTGTGACATCACTGTGTATTATCCCTGTACTGTGACTCTTTTATTATTTTAAAGATAAAACCATTCATAACATACGTCACTAAACATGAACATAAATAAACAGAACTGACATAATCCTAGGCTGGTCCAGTCTCATCCATTCCAAATCATACACACTTCCCCTTTATACAAAACTTGCACTATATAAAATTTTTCCCACCTACCCCTGCTGGCCCACCACTATATTACACTACGTACACCATATACAAAATTTACAATATATACATAAACATAATCACAACCTCTCCAACCCACTGCCCTGAGTTTCGGCTCCATAAGTTCAAAATCCAAAGTTCTTATGTCCGTTTTAAATGTTCTTATACCTGAGTTCTGATTCTGCTTTAGTCCGCATTCAAAAGTTCTTTGTCCATAGTTCACAAATAGAACCAGACACTTTCTTCCCTACCCCCAAAACCCCCACCCAACCTAACCATACCCCCCACTATATATATATATGTTTTTTTTTCCCTCACATGTTATAACTAGAGATGGGCGAATAATAATAATAATCTTTATTTATTTAGCGCCAACATATTCCGCAGCACAATATAGAGGGAATAAGCACAGACAAACCAGACATTACGGCGAATTTCCCGAAATTTTTTTTCGTTATTCGCCAAATTTTTCTGGGCCCAAAAATAACTTAGTTTCGAATTACTTGGGATGAATCAAATTAAAAACAGCTTTTTCCCGGTTGACACAGACCCTCCCGGGGGTGCGGTAAAAACGTTGTCCCATGTTTTAAATATGCAGAGGGAGTTTGGGTTTTGGGGTTTTCATACAATGTTGTGTTTTAGTATGACACGCAAAGGGCCCTGCCGCCGCTCTTAAAATCGCTTCATAAAAAATTTCCCCTGGGCATTTAAAAGAGGGCAAAAACTGCCCAAAAAAAACTCAAGCGGGAATGTCCCCTGAAAAAAGTCAGGGCCCGGACAGCGGGGAAAAAAAAAGCTGGGGGGTTCAGGGGGGCAAATCAGTGCCCAAAAAGTGTAGGGTGCGGGGGCCCCACCCAAAACCCCCGCATGAGGTCAGGAAAGTGGCACAATGACATTCTGGAGGGGGGAAAAAACGGGGAGTAGGACAGGGGGGGACAATGCACATTTTGAGGGTACGGCAGCACCCACAGCGGGCAGCATGGGGGTCGGGGACAGTGGCACAATGACTTTCTGGAGGTGGAAAAAAACAGGAGTAGGCCACAGAGTGGGAAAAAGGGCACAGTGGGGAAAGGTCAGGGGAAAGGCCCACAGCAGCGAATGAGGTCGGGACAGTGGCCAATGACACAGTGTGGGGGTTCAGGGGCGGGCACCACAGCAGCGGGCATGAGGTCGGGACAGTGGCCAATGAAAAGTGGGGTTGGTCAGGGGCCCAGCAGCCACAGCAGCAGCTTTAAAGGTCGACGTGGAAACAATGAAAAGGTGTGGTTAACGGCGGCAGCACCCATGGGGGTAGGCGGGTGGCACAATGACACAGGTGGGGGGTGGGTGGAATCCCCAGTCCCTGGAAAAAAGATGGGGGTTTGGCAGATGGGGGAAACTGTCGGGCGTTTTGTGTGGCATAGGGGGGTGGGGGCATCAGAATAGGGTGGGGCCAGGTATTTTTAAACCCCAGACTCATTTCTCACAGTTTGGGTGAGGCTCAGGGCTGATGTGTTGACGCCAAAAGGCATTGGTGTGGGGAAAACCCCTGGCCAACCCAAACCCCTGATTTATTTTGACAAAGGTCGTCTTTCCCAAATTTTCCCCCTTTGGACAAGAAAGGTTTTCCCTTTGGGGGAAATTCGAGGGCCCCCCGCCGAAATGAACACCCGCTCTGATGCCATACGGGGCCGGGCAGGACAGCTTTCCCCAAATGAAAAACTCGGCAAGTTGCGGCCACACACCATTTTGGGGTTGCCCCTGTAGTCCAGCGGATCTTCAAAACCCCCCCGGGGGGGCAGAGTGCTGTCCAAGTAGGCCAAACCTTTTGGTTCGGGGGGGACTGCTCGGGTCCTGCTGGCTCGCTGGCACTAACCCCCTTCACTAGGCGGGTAAAGGGGAAGCTCCCTAATCAGTGACTCAGATTTTGGGTTACTGCTGATGGAGCTGGAAAATGCCCCCTCACCCCCCTCCCCCCCTTCCCCCGGGCCACCCCGGGCAGTATTACGTGCCCCCTGAGGAACTCCCCGGTCAGACCTGTAGAGGGATGATCCCGCAATAGGCAGGGGCCCAACTAAATTACGGGGGTTTTCCCCAATAGTATTTGATTTTTGCCCCTCCCTCTCAATAGGGGGGAAAAAAAAGGCCCCAAATTTTGGACGGTAGCGAGGGCCCCAAATGGGTGGAAAAGCCAGAAGTCACCCCTTTCTCCCGGGGATGTTTGATTATTCGGCTGTCACTAGCCAGGCAAATAAGTTTTGTCCCGGGCCATCCCCACAAGTGACCCCGGGGGCTCCCGCCTCCTTTTTCCCACGGGTTTTATGCCAGGTGCTTGGGGGTCACTGCCTCTTTCTTCCTCATCTCCTTTCCCCCTCCCCCAGCTGCTCTGTCCTCCTCTTTTTGTCCCCTGGGTGGAAAATTTTAAACCCCTTTCACCAGAAAATTTGCTTCTGCCCCCAATTTTCCCTCCTTCCTCCTCCATTTCAGTCCCCAGGGGGACTCATTGGCCACGAGATGTATTTCCCCCGCCCTTCCGTCCCCTCCCCAGAAATTTTTTTCCCCAGCATCTGTTACAGGACATAAAGAAAGGGGGAAATAAACGTTATTCTTTCCCTTTGCCCTTTGGCGATAAACAAAAAAAAGTCGCCCCCTCGAATGGCCCAACAAAGGCGGGTTTGTCACGCATGAGTTTGCCATTTGGTGACATAAAAGTTACCTGGGGATACTTCTGTCTGCCTGGATCATAAAAAATCGTTAATGGCCTTTCTCTGTTCATAAAAGTGGTCCAACATGTGGGGCGGGAAAATTTCCCAAGGGGGTTTGGAAACATCGAATATCAGAGTGTGTTGGGGGGGGCCCCGTTCTCCCGCTGCAACCGGGGAAGGGTTTTCCCGGGTTTTGTACAAATTGGAAAAAGTGCATGCACTTTCCGGGCCCTTTTCGAATGTTCTGAAGTTTGGGGTTTGGAAAGACTTGGGAAACCCTTTTCTCAACCAGATTAAACACGGGGCCATCAGGGCGCATGGGACCCATCCCTCCTAAAGGTGCAACGCGGAAAATTTTCCCTTTCCCATTGTCCGCCCCAAAATGGTTCCGTTTTTTTTGCAGTTGCGGCGGAGAAAAGCCAAAAACATCGATTTCTTGTTGCATGACGGGAGTAGTTCCTCCCCTGTGGACTTGGGTTCCCCGAGGAAAAGCCGGGTGTAGAACTGCGTGACCCCGGGCTGTCCCCTCCACATGGGGTATGTTTTGGAGCAGTATTGTGGAGGTTTAGATGGTGGTGGTGGTGGAGGAGGAGGAGGCGGACTTTGGGGCGCAGGAGCAGCGTTTGACAACGTGGAGGAAAAAAGGGCGCCCCCCTGTCCAAGTTGTTGTTTGTTTCCTGGGCCGGAAGCAAATTCAAACCCCGTGGGCCAAAAGGAAAGTACTGGCCCTGAAAAGTAGTTTACAGTCCAACGTCCCCGCTGCCCTGCACCCTTTGGGAAAAAAACCCATTTAAACTCAAGGACTGGCCCACCCTTTGTTTTCTATTTATGAAGTGGTGGTACTGCCTTTTTTGGAAAAGAAAATTACCGGGGTTGGAAAAATCTCCTCTCGGCTCGGCACAAGCCATTTTTTCTCTGAAAGGTGCCAGGGCCCCTTTTTGGAAAAAAGGGGGGGACTGCAGTACCAAAAAACTTGGACAGGAGCAAAGGTCAGCTTCTGCCCCCCTTAGGAATTTGGGTTTGGACGCATACTGTTTTCTCCCTTTTCAATCGCCTCGGGTTGGGAAAGACTGCTGGGCCGAGTAGCGAAAAGGGGCAGGGGGCATCTGGACCCCGGGGGGATGATGTTAAAGAGAAAAGCCCCCTTTGCAGAGGTGGTGGAGCCTTTTCTGGCTGGAAATTTTTATGCGGCCAATGGGCGTGCTGCTGCTGCTGTTGCTGCGGCGGGGAGGGGTGGGGCCCAAACCCCCATTTTTGAGCCCCGTTTTTTCCCCGGGCCCCCGGGGTGGTGACGCTGCATGTGTTGACGCGGGCCGTGGGGGCCAAAGTTAGCTCCCCGGCCACGTTCATTTTGCTTACAGGATTCTTTAAAATACAAATATTCGGCTCCTCCGGTGTTTAGCAAAGAACTGCCAAAAACCCCCGAGTATCGGGGTTTTACCGCCAAAAGCTCCGCACTTTTTTGACTACGGGCCCCCGCTTTCCTCGCCCGAGCCCCTGTGCTGTACTTTCTTGGACCTGCCCAAACGGGTTTTTTACCCCGTGGCTGCCCTTTGGGTCCTGACCCCACCCCTGCTCTATTTTTTTTTGCTGGGTCACGGCCACAAGACCCACTTGCTGGCTGCGGGTGCTGCCTGGGCGGCAAGCTGACGCCCTTTTTTTCCTGCCCATGATGAAGCCCTTGCCTTTACCCCGGGGCCCCCGTGCAGTGGCTAAAATTTTCTTTTATTTGGGGTTTCATTTGTCACTGCTGTCCTCAACACCGGTTTGGTATTTCAGAGGGGATCCTCACAAAAATGACCTCCCATGCCTCTCTAACATTATTTCTTTGCTGCCCACTGCAAGAAGCAGGGGGTTTTTGGCCCCCCCCTTTTTCCCCTGCCAAGTACTGCTGACTGCCCTCCTCAAATTGTTTATCCTCGGGTATATTGTGGCGTGAGCCCCGAAACCCCATAGTAGACTCTGGCCCGAGGGAAAAAAGGGGGGGACAGAGGGGGGGGTGGAGGGGCCCGGTTTAGGGGGGCTGCCCGTCCCGGGGCCCTGCCAAATAAAAGGGGTTTTGTTGACGTTTTCCCCCCGACTTTGGCTGGGGGTTGTCAGGGTTCATCCCGGGAGGAAGGGATGGCCCAGTCAACCAATCAAGAAAACCCTTGGGTTGCCTTGTCAGTACACGGGGCCCCTAGTGACAGGGGGCAGTTGTGCCTCCCCGGTGAACCCCCGCTGCGACGTCCCCTTTCTGTGCTGCGACCCTGGGCCTGGGGAATGTTTGTGGCCCTGCCACTGCGGTGAAAGCCAACCCTCTTTTGTCTGACATATGTTTGTTCTAAAAAAGTACAAACCCCTGTTTGATGGGAAAATTTTTGTATTTTTTGGTAAATACCAAAACCCCCGTATTTGAGCCAAATGAACCACTAAGAAGCTTAGGGTAACCCTTTTGGGTATAAAAAGCGCTCCACAAATGGGGAGGAAAAATTGACTTTTTGTGCCGTTTAAAATTAAAAAAAGTGTATTTTTCGAATATAAAAAACCAAACAGGGTTAATTAACCTGTCGGGTTTTGAAATTTTGCTACAGAATTTCTTCTGTGGCGGTGAAAAAAAAAGTTTCTTTTATGGGGGTTCCCAAAATGCAGAACAAAAGCTTAATTAACCCCTGGAAAGTAAATTGCGGCCAAAAAAAATTTTAGCAAAAAAACAAACTAGTTTGCTTTGTGGTGTTTTCAATTGCGTGTTTTCTACGGGCCAAAACAACAAGAGAAAAAAATTGTAATTAACCTTCGCTTGGAATTTTGTAAGGAAAAATGTATATATTTTTGGGTTGAAAATGACGGTTTCTTGGGGGCAGCACACCCAAAAACAAAATCTTTAAATTTAAACCCCTGGATGTAAAAAATTTTGTAATAGAATTGAAACAACCAAAAAAGAAAATGGTTTTTTGTATTGTAAAAACCGTTTTTTTTTTTTAAATGAAAAAAAACAGGAACAAGGGTTAGATCTCCCTTGGATATTCAAAGTTCTTTTGAGCAGATAGCATTAAAATGTATATTTCAGCTTGCAGTGGGCACACGGATTTTCCGTTCCCCAAAACCCAAAAATTTTGGGAAAAAGAAAAATTTTAAAAGAACAGTCTCTGAGACAAGCTGAGGGCACCCCCAAAAATCGGAATAAAAATGAGTTCTTTTGTATCAAATATCAATTTAAACCCGCCGCGGCCCGCACCTTCCTAATTTAGTCCCGTGGGAGCGGTATGGTCCAGCGTCGGGCCCGGACTTAATATGCGGTGCCCTCCACAGAATCCCGCCGGTCTCTGATTGCTTATCTCGCACAGGGCATTTCAGGCTTTTGCCCTTCTTCCCCCCAGAGTGCCCTTTTCCCCATTTTTGCGCCATGTGCTCGCAGCCATTTTATCATTTAAAAGCCCCACTTGTTTACCCGAAGAACCCCAAACTTCGACTTCGTTCAGAACCGAAGTTTTCCGGAAATTTTTAAACGAATTCCATTCGTTAGAAAAAGATTCGCCCCCTCTCTAGTTTTTAAAATATTATATCACTCTATCATGTTAATTTTACAGTATCCCTATCAAATTATACACCTTTTCTTAAAAAATTATGTACACTTTATAAA
>JAODAL010047415.1:0-29954 GCA_025379985.1 Phyllomedusa bahiana
AAATTTTTTTAATGGTCAAATTTAAACGTAAAGTTTTTAGCAGATTACAGGTGGGTCCTGTCTTGTATAAAAGGAAATGATGACATAACTATTACGTGTTTGAGGAAGGGGCAAGCCACGCCCTGAAACGTCACACATCTCTACCAGCACCGCCTGTCTGTTTGAATGCTCCACTACTTGGTGTCCTGATGAAATTATACGCCTTTGGAGTTCATGCCATTGCATACTAAGAAACTTTACCGACTGCTTACTATGGACTCTGAAAAAACCGTAAGTAGCAACTTTGTTTGCACTATTCGTTACATATTTTAAGGATATGTTGTTATAATAAAAGTCGTTTTATTTTATCACTCTTGCCGCTCATATTGTATAGTTGACACATAAATACGGGAGCAGGGAGATCCCGTTTAGACAAGAGTTATAGCAGTCTGGAGGTAATTAACTAAGTCTACATATCTGCCTTATAAAACGTATGATCTGCAATCAGATCATCAGAACTCTGTTCATAGACATGGGACTATAATGTACAAGTACCTTCAACAGTGGAGTCATAGAGCACAACTCTTCACCAATAATATCTTTTTACACTTGACTTTGCTTTTAAGTTTATCACATCCCAACAAGTCATCTGGATTAATTTGGAAGGTGCCCAGAATTTCAGAAATGGCAAAAGTTATGTTTCATGTTGTTCTTTTTATCAGGGGAGTAAATAGAGTTTACAGGGCCCCATAACAAAATAAAATAGGACTCAACACTTAAAGGGGTTGACCAAGTTAATTAAGCTCCTTGTGGAAAAGGCAATCGTATTAGACTTTATTGAATTGACAGGCATTTTACATTATATGTTTTGACATAATTGATAGTATTATGTTTATGTCACCCCTTATTTCTATGTGAACTAATAAAGCACCAGTCTTATGAATAGCACACATACCTAGTAGATGATTAATGCACTGGTCATACGTGCTAGTCAGGAAGCCGACGCTTCTGTAGTATAGTCACCCACTGCCCTCCTCGAACATTGTGTCACGTTATTTTGAATAGTGTGATGTTTCATTCAGGGAGGTTGTTGAGCAGCTACAGTATAGAATCTCTGACAAGTCTTCCGACTAGCACCTATGCCCAGCAGATAGTTAACTTCTGTGTGGAGACAGCAGGTCAGCACTTCAAGAGTGTAGCCACCCAACACCTTCCTTGAATAGAACGTCACACTATACAAAGCAGTAAGACACTGAGTTTGGGGAGGGCGTTAGGTGGCTACACTCTAGAAGCAATGGCTTCTGAATGGCATATGTCAGTGCACTAGTCAGGAGGCCTGTACTTCTATAGTGTATGTAATAGTAAGGGGTGATGTTTCAAATGGAATATCATTCCTTAGACATAAACATAATACTGTCAGCAATTTTAAAACACATAACGTAAAACACTTCAATAAACTATCAACTCAATAAAGTGCAGTAAGATTGCTTATTTCCATAATGAGCTTAGTTAAATTAAAAGAGACCCAGACAATCCCTTTAATAAGTGGAAACTAAAATATCATTATAAGTGGCAAATATTGATGCTGACCAGAGGTGTAACTAAGCTTTGGGACCCTAGTGCAAAAAGTGAAATGAGCCCCCCAGCTACCATGTGCCGCTTGTATCTCCTTATGTGGCAGGAGGGCTTTTGGGCCCCCCTAAGGCTATGTTCACACAGGTTAAATTGGGGCACATTTTACCACGTATTTTGCGGCGTACTGCGCTCTAATACAAGCGAAATGCGCCCCAGTCATTACGGTAATCCACAGTTCTCATAGGGAACTATGGATTATGCCTCCTCTCTCCGGGCGTTCAATACGACGCACGGGGAGATAAGTGACATGTCATTTATTCACGCCGCTCACGCGGCGCGACTAATGACAGTCTATGGGGCTGGTGGGCTGCCGGCCCCCTGCATCTCAGGAGTACTCGCCAATCGGCGCCATCTTCCAAACACCCAGCGTAATTGCGGGGCGTACTGTGCGTGCTGCAATGAGCCGTGTGAACTTAGCCTAAGGCTTCAGGGCCCAGTAGCAACTGTTACCTCTGCACCCCCTATAGCTATGCCCCTGATGTTGACATAACAGTGGCATATATCTGACAACACAGTTACTAGTGCTAGATTGCAGAAAGCCACCAAATGTTCATTCTCTACAAAATGGTAGTGTTCTAGCTCCTGAATGGGCCTCATTTGGAACTTATTTCAGCTACTAAACCTACTACGATTATAGTTGCCCCAATGTCTTTTGCTTAAAGACACTTACTGAAGGGTAATGTGACTAGGGCCCTTATCATATTTACTCTCCTTTACTTTTGCCCCTGTAATACACATGCAACCAAAATAATAACCTTGTTCTCCAATAATTTATCCATGTGATTAGAGAGTAACACATTCCTGGGTGGAGTACGTATGCACAAGATTGGGCTTTCTATATTTGGATGTGTTTGCCTTGTCATACATGCAGTATGCTCTATCATGAGTATCCAAGTCCTGCACTCTATATTGACGGAGAGTTCTGGAGTAGAGTTGCTCAAATGAGGCCTTCTTTGTTTCAACACAGGTTTAAATGTACTTGCAAAGACATTTGGATTTGGACATCCCAAACCTGAATTTTTTCTCTAGCCCTATCTCTAGCCATAACTGTTTCCCTAAGTCAGGGTTAGGGTTGTTTAATGGGTTTTAGCGGGTTACCTTACTGGTCTGGTGATGTCCACTTGTGGCCTAACATACAGTCTAATGTCCCGTATGGCACAACCTTTGGTTCCTGCACCATAAGCCCAATGTTATGGTAACCAGAAGTGACATTGGACATGACATCCGACATCACTCCCAGCTACCATAACACTTGGTCTATGTTGAAGTAACCAGACATGACATCAGATGGGATGTTGGAACAGAAGTTAGGCTGCAACAGAAGCATCACATCATGGGGCCAGTAAGTTAATCTCTTAATACTTAAATAGGATAAAGGTCGATTTTCTGGTGATTTTTGCCAAAAATTGATTTGGCCCACTGAAATTGAGAAGCTCAGATTCAAATCATATTTGGTTTTTACCCAAATCCAAAGCCTGACACTATTCGGGAGACTGCATTTTGCCTTCTGTGAGAATGTTAACTTACTGTTAACAAAGCAAAGATAGCTGGAAGACCTAATGACAAGCTGTATGTACAAATATGTTTGACCAAAGATGGTTCCGCATGTCCTTATTGGGGTTCTAGATTTGTAAGAACATGCGTGAAATTAGACGATTCTGCATGTGAGTTTGCCTGTGATACAAAAAAAAAAGTGATTAACCCTAAAATGTTTGTGAAGAATATATATACAATAGTGCACTGACCACATTGTTCCATGTAACGTCAATGCTTGTGGCTTCTGAATGCCCTCTTGGGAGGCAGTGCTGTCAAACATGATTTTTTTTCACGCAGTCTGTAACTGGAAGAGACTTTGAAATGAACAACTGTGATTGACAGCTTTGCTTCGCTAGAACTTCTGGAGCAGGTAATTTCAATATTCACAGCTAAAGCTATAGACTTTCTATCTAGTTAAGCTTATTTATACATATAGTTTATTAATTACTCAACCTGTAACCCTGCTTATCACTTACAATCAACATTCATGCAAAATATCATGTGTAGGGTAGAGAGCTATGTGCATTATAATATGGTAAGCGTGAAAACATGGACATCCTGGAAGACAATAGTATAATATGCATATGACAGCGCCATAAACAAGTACACAAATATTACATAAATAATTAATACCTAGCAAAACCAAGCCACAATACTGAGATGGGAAAAAGGAGTAATTACAACCTCATCCCCATCATCCTGTAACTTTCTGTTGTAGGAACTGTATGGTACTATTGTTATCTTCTACTGTATAGTTTAGCCACTGCATTGCATTATCTGGACAGCATTATGTCATAATTGTTCTATTAAACCCAAATGTGTACCAGAACCATTACACCATATCTTTTTTTTTTTTTACTTTCAAAACAATTACCTGTTTCCCACTGAGGCAGTTTTTGCTCTATTGTGCTTTTTTTTCTTACCCAACTTTCAACACCCAGAACTTTGTCCATCTTCAGATCTGTATAAGGGGCCATTTACACAGCAATGGACAAATACCAGTCGGTTTATCTGACCGGTATTTGTCCTGTTTTGTGGCCGTCCCCACAGTCGTGATGAGCGGAGAAAAGCCCTCCCCCTTCACATTCACATATTCTGTCCGAAAACCGGACGGAAGAATGTGCATGTTGAATGCTTTTCAGGTGGCCCGCGGGCGGAAAAACCGTCAGGCGGAAAACCCGTGCAGTGGGGACTGCTGCATGGGTTTTCCGCAGGAGCTAGTTGTGCTCATTTGCGGCTGGTTTTTCAGACGGTCTGCAAAACTGCAAACCGTCTGAAAAACCGGCCGCAAACCCGTGCCGTGGGGACATGCCCTAAAGGTATGCTTTTTGATGTAAAATGTACATTTTAATGCTATCATTTACAGTACAATATAATGAACTGGGGTTTTAGCTTTTATGAAGTTCACTGTGTGGTATAAATGATATGCAATCATTATTCTGATGGTCGGTACGATTCTGGCAATACCAAATTTTTCAATATGTGTTTAAGAAAAATACATTTACAGACCTGAGGGATCATTTTTATGAACTGAAATATAGTTTTTATTGGTGCCATTTAGTCATACCTGCTAATTTTTTATTACTTTTCCTTCAATTTTATTGGGAGGCAAAATGACTAGTGTTGAGCGATTGCGTTGGCTAACGAGTATCTGATCGATAGTCGATAGTCGGCCCCGCTATCGTATAAGGTTTTTCGATAGTGAGCATCGATTAATCGTCGCGATGACCATTAAAGGTCTATGTGGAGAGCAACAACACCAGTTCATTATTACAACCCAACAATGCTGAGAAGCTGAAATTAACATCCACAACAGTCAATATGATACCTGTGCTACATCTAGGCAACACACTTAGGTTAAAAAGAGACACAGAAAAAAAGTCACAGACCATTTACTATCCTGTCCTTGTACCATAGCCTGACCCTTAAACCAGCAAATCTACCACAAAATTAAAAGTGCCAGAAGGGGCAGTATGTATTTGTGAGACCAATCATGTACTTGAGAACTGACATGATAACCCTGTTTCCCTGGAACGTCAGAGCATGATCCCCAAACCGCAGTGACCCCACAATTAAAAGTGGCCTGTGAAAAAGGAGTCTTTCACCACCCATTTTAGTTTCACTGGACATTGACTATACCTGTCCTGGGCCACAGCATGAGCCCTACAAACCTGCATCGACTCCCACATTTAAAAAGTGTCCATGAAAAGGAGTCTTCAACACCATTTTAGTTTCCACTTGGACATTGTCTATAACCTGTCCTGGCCAACAGCATGAGCCCCAAACTGCATGACCCCCCACATTTAAAAAGTGCCGAAAAAGGAGTCTTTCAACCACTCATTTTTAGTTGAACTGACATTGACTATACCTTTCCTGGGCCACAGCAAGAGCCCCAAACTGCATGACCCACACATTTTAACAGTGCCGGAAAAAGGAGTCTTTTCAACCACCATTATAGTTGAACTGGACATTGACTATACCTGTCCTGGCCGACTAGCATGAGCCCAAACCTGCATGACCCCCACATTAAAAGTGCCGAAAAAGGAGTCTTTCAACACCATTTTAGTTATATATATGCAAGTAACATGACTATACCTGTCCTGGGCCACAGCATGTTACCCAGTGCCGGAGTTACAGTGTTGCGTGAAAGCCCAGCTGGCGTCCGTCATCTATAACACGCAGTTAAAATGCCAGTATGAGCGCAGCAACGAAAACTGTCGTGCTGAATCAGTGCGTAAGCGAAGTGTGACAACTCCAGCCTTCCTCTGTACACAGTCAATACCTGGGTAGACTTGCCCTCCGTAAGAATGAGGACCAATTGAGCTTCCTTGGAAATACTGGTGTTAACGCTCCTGTTACACCCAGGTGCCCTTTATCTCGCATTCTTTTTCTCATTTTACTCAACGAGCTTGGAGGAAATGGTCTCTGTACTTTGTTCCTGTCCTTGCTCGCATACTCCAATGTCCCTCTTAAAAACCTACATCTGGTCAAGTTTCTGTACCTCCCTTTACAATTCAGAGGATTTTTTTAACAGCTATGTTAGTACATGCAAGTTTTTTAGTACTTTAATTCTAGAAAACACTTTTTTAAAAATAGGATGGTAATCCCACCAGTCTTTGTTTCTCTTTATTCATGTTTTAAATTTGTTGTCTCAAATACAGGTAGTTGATAAGCTATGTTAAAGATCTTGCAAAAACAAGTCATCTTTGCAATATGTGTGCCATGTAACAGTTTCCTACATATTCCTGTTTCTGACAGCACCATCACCCTTGAGCCACTCTTTACAGTTGTGAAGAACAAATGTCTGTTAGAAACAACATTTTTTAGAATAGGACCTGAAGTATAGCTCAATGTTCACTGCAAAATGCCCCCAAAAATTCCAAGCATGGACCCTTTAGCCACTTTGGTCAAATGTGAAGAACAAATTCTGTTAAGAAACAACATTTTTTAGAATAGGTCCCTTAGTAAAATAGCTGGCATGTCACAGCAAAAATCCCCAAAAATTCAAATGCATGACCCTTCGAGCCACTTTTGTCAATTGTGAAGAACAAAATGTCGATAGAAAACAACATTTTACTATTTAATAATCGGAACCTGTAGATATAGCTGCATTACCAAAAGCATCAAGGACCCAAAAAATTATAAAAATGTACTTTCTCAGCCCACTGTATTTAAAAATTGTGCGGGAGAAATGCCACATAGAACCACAATTCTGGTTACAAAGGACATGTTATTGCTAGTATCCACACAGCTACATGAACCCCAAAAAATTAAAAATTGACTTCTCATCCATATTAAAATTGTGAGGGAGAAATGCCACTTAAAGCCACATTTCATGTTCAAAGGACGATAATTATATAGCGTGTATCACACAGCAACAATATCCCAAAAAATTATAAATATGACTTCACAGCCACTTGTTAAAATGTGAGGGAGAAATGCCACTTTAGAAGTCACATTTCTGTTCCAAAGGACCATATTATTGCTGTAACTCAAGTCAACATACCTCAAAACCATTGTACAATGCGAAAACGTTCTTAAGATAAAGTGAGTAAATTGAATACGGTGTTGTCATGAAACCCCTTGCTGACTAATTTACAGTCTCCACACAGCAAAACCACAGCAAAATAACTGTTGGTAAAAGAGCGAACAAAAATTGCAGTAAGAAATGATCATTTTTAAAAAAAAAGTTTTCAAAGAGGGACCATTTTCTGTTAGAAACGAATGTGAAGAGACTGCAACTAATCGGTGACCTCGGCAATTGGGGCCACAACATCATCAGAGATCCATGCCTGATTCATCTTGATGAAAGTCAAACGATCCACATAATCTGTGGAAAGCCGGATGCGTTTTTCTGGAATGACTCCTCCAGCAGTGCTGAGGTCCGCTCAGATATGACGCTGGCTGCTGGGCAGGACAACACCTCTATGGCGTGACGAGCCAGCTCGGGCTTTTCGTTACCATTTTGGTTACCCCAAATCTATTGGGTCCGAACACATTGCAAAAACATCGGTTTGTAGACGCAGATACTCGTGCACCAAGATCTTAACTATCTCTGTGTGTTGGATGGTGTGCTCCCGCATCTGCTATGCTTGGTGAGGTGTAAACCTAGATTGCCAGAGGTCCACCCATTAGGCTTCTGCCACCTTTGCCTGCATTCCGCTACGGCCTACTTGGCACTCTACAGCTGTTCTACGGTCGCTGATGTTGTTCCAAACGTGACATTTGGGGAACGTGAAGCCATACGCAACAGAGTCTCGGCAGTTGATCAATCATCAAGGTCTCCATGTTCTGCATTTACCTCTCTATTTGGGTGTGTGGAAGGAAAGCTGCGATTTTTAGTTTGTACCGGGGATGCCAGGAGTGTGGCCACCCAGTAACTGTTTTCATTATGATGGCCTTAATGCGAGGAATCATGTTGGAGGAAATGGAGCATCCAAGCACAAAGTGAGAGATGGAGCCTTGATTTTCCAAGCCTCTGGGTCTAGGGGCACTAGAAAACTGATCTTCCTCCTCCGCCTCAAATTCACGCGCCATACCTCTTTTCCAAGGCAAGGGACGTCGTTAACATCGGTGTCTAGTAAACCTTCCGTCCTCCTCCTCCTCCGCCGCTGCCTCCGGCATTCAGCTTCAACACAGCCCTGACTGCCTGAGATGATGCACCCTGAGATCTGAGGCGCCACCTTGCAACTAGCTCTGTACCCCGAAACCACTGCCTAATGAAGACCGATGAAATTGTGAAACTGTCCGGGTGCCTTGTGGATTGTGACAGAGAGAAAGGCTACGTGTCGCATCTGTGGTCCCAGTCTCCTCCTCCTCGCTGCGACCTGTTGTTTCAGAGTGTCCAACGATACGTTCCAGAATAAGATTCACCACAATGCTCATGCTGACAAGGCCTTTGTCCGCACTGACAATTTAGGTGGCTTCTTCAAAACTGGCAAGGATGGTGCAGAGCTCTTTCACCTGCCTCCACTCTCGGTGGTTCAACACCCCGAGGTCCGTACCGCTGCTTGTCAGGCCATGTGTCACTTCGTACTGCGTAATGGCATTGCGCTGCTGCCACAATCGCTGGAGCATGTGGAGGGTGGAATTCCAGCGTGTTGCCACGTCAACAATGAGAACGGTTGACGGGGAGGCCGAGCTGACGCTGCAACGCAGCCAGGCGGGACGAAGCAGGGTGCGAACGGCGGAAGTGCGAACTCAGACCTCGAGCCTTCTTCAGCAGGCAGTCCAGACCCGGGTAGCTCTTTAGAAATTTCTGGACGACAAGGTTCATGACATGTGCCAGGCAAGGGATGTGCTCCAGCCTACCGATCTTAAGGGCGGCCAGCAGATTTCGCCCGTTATCGCACACCACCTTGCCTGGCACAAGGTTCTTGTCACCCAGCCAGCGCTCGGTCTCGTTGCTTAGAGCCGTCCACAGCTCCTGACCTGTGTGTGGACGGTCTCCAAGGCAGATTAATTTCAACACGGCCTGGTGTCTCTGCACCATCCCTCGGTTTTGAAGAGCGTGCGCCGAGCCTGAGAGCCAGCGTCACCCCCAGAGACATCCACCCAGCTCACCCAGTGAGCTGTCACAGAGATATAGCGGCCTTGGCCGTGCTTACTAGTCCATGTGTCGTGGTGAGATGGACTTTTCCGGACACAGATGCAGACAACGCGCTTGAAATTTTAGATGACACGTGGCTGGCCAGGGCAGGGACGGGTTTTCTGGCAAAGAAATGCCTGCTCGGCATCTGGTATTGGGGCAAGCGAGGGCCATGACGTGGCGGAACCCATCTGTGTCCACCAGACGGAAAGGCAACATTTCCAAGGCCAAAAGCCTGGCAATGCCGACATTCAGGCTTTTGGCTTTGGGATGGTTTGGGTTAAAGTGTTTCTTCTGTCTCCCAAACCTGGAAGACAGAAGGCTGGCTGCTAGACTGGCCGCTGTACGGCGTGCAAGTCGTCAAACTGGCGGAAGGAGAAGGGGTAGGATGGGTCTCTGGTGGTGCTGGTGGTACTCGGGCGACGGTGGAGGCTGAAGCGGAGGCTGATCCCTGATCATGACTCTGAGAGACATGGGCAGCTGAGGAACGCTTGGTGGTGGCGGAGGAGGAGGAGGCGGAGACAGAGGGTGTGACAGTGGTTGGAGGCCTGGCGTCGGTCTGGCCTTTTTTGGCCAAGTGTTCCCTCCATTTCAACTCATGCATTCGCTGCATGTGACTAAACATGTTGGTGGTGGTTAACCCCTTAAGGTTCTTGCCTCTACTTATGCGTTTACGGCAAAGGCCGCATATGACATCGCTGGGTGAATCAGAGGCTTGCTCAAAGAAGGCCCAGGCTTGAGAGGTCCTGGACCTTTTTGACGGCGATAAGCGAGGAGCGGGGTTTGCGCTGACCGTGGCTGGCGGAATCATATCAGCGGACTTCTGCGACCGCCCTCTCCCTTTTTGTGGCGGGACCCGTATTGACACTACCCCATCGTCTTCCTCCTCGTCCACTGATGAAGCGCTCGCAAGCAAATTCTGCGGAAAAGACCAGGATGGATCCGCAATGTCGTCATCATCATCATCATCAACACAGGTGACTTGGTCGTCCTGACTTTCTGCATCCAGAAGCTGCGGGCTACAAGCAAGGGGCACTGCAAGGGGTTGCCGACCGCCCGGGATTTTTGCCGATTGACCGGCTTCCTTCACCTCCTCTGATGGCATCAGTAACTGGGCGTCAGAGCAGACTAAATCATCCTCTTGATCTTTTAACATGCCTTCTGACCCCAACCGCATTTTGTCATCAAAGAGGTCTTCAGACAATGGATTATCCACAGTGGTGGTACACGAGTTGACAATTTGGGCTGCTTCATGATGGGACGATGCTGATGATGCTGATACGACATTTGGTGGCCGTGACAGCGAGGAACGAGGAGGTAAACAGCTAGATTTGCAGTTGCATTAACCACTGAAGGACAGATTTGGCGACGATGTTCGTTACTTAGGATTCACAGGGCCCTGACCCAGCGATGACAGGCCTGACGGTCCTGCAACTGACGATCCGCTGGCATGCCCCCCCCCCCCCCCCCCGTGTTGTCGCCACACAGGAAGGGAGCACCTTTTCTCCGTACCTCTACCTCCAGTGCTACCCTCCCCCTCTTTGCTCGCTTACCACCTGCATTCGCTCCATGTTCAGAAATATAAATTTGAGAAGGTATGGAATAGTTTTTGGAAAGTCTCTTATTAAAGACGGCAAGTTCACAGCGATTCTACTCAAATCCTCTAATCACAAACAAAATTGCTGGATTCAAATTTATCAACAAATCTGGACTGGGCAAAAGTTCCAAAAAAACACGTATCGTTATGTTTGGGTAAATAAACGGTATTTTTTTGCACCTTTCAATCACCTGTGGAATATAGAATTGCCTGTTTTAAGATTTACGTAGATGCTGCGTCAATGAAACAGTGCTGGGTGCGCAAAAGTCAAAAAAACACGTTAACTGTTATGTTTTGATATAATAAAACTGTATTTTTTGCACTTTCAATTTGACCTGGTGAAATATAGAATTGCTGTTTTAAGATTTACGTAGATGCTCGCGTCAAATGATACAGTGCAGGGAGGCGCCAAAAGATCAAAAAACACGTTAACTGTTTATGTTTTAGATATAATAACGGTATATTTAGCACCTTTCAATTCACCTGTGGTGAATATAGGAATTGCAGTTTTAAAAAGATTTACGTAATGCAGCTCAATGAACAGTGCTGGTAGCGCAAAAGTCAAAAAACACGTAACTGTGATGGTTTTCGTACGAATACACTGTATTTTTTGGCAACAAACAACCTGTGCAGACTACAAGATTGCTGGTTTGTAATTAAGTGCAAGGTGGTATATCAACAGTCACAGGTGTAATCGAGTACAATTGAACACCCTATCTGACATGTATACTGATAATAAAAGTGGAGTTTTGCAGCTAACAAAGAGACCTTGCAGTTTACTAAAATGAGTTATATTCCAATATAAGTCAGGCTGCCCATATCCAGGAAATTTTTCAATAGCAAACTGTTAATAATAAAAATAATCCTCTACAATTGTCTACACTAAGTCTTGGAGAACTTATCCAAGTGGTTCTTTAATAGATGAGAGCTTTCCTGTGATTGCCGCCGCCCGCCCGCCCCCCCCCCGCTCCACCGCCGTGAATTTACAGTGGTAGATACTGCTTTTTTAAAATTCTCTAGCTAACTACATAAAATGATCAATCCTAATCTAACTAAATTGGAAGGATCACAGCTAATATTAGAGGTTTCTCTTGTGCAGAAATAGACTAATTTCGCTGAGCTGTTAGGCCACAGACAGAACACAGGTCCTATCCCTATGATACGCTAGATACACTGAGGCCTGAAATCAGGAAACGCTGTTCTATGTAAGACGAAATAAAAGGGGGTCATGTGATTTTTCCAGCCAATCGCAGACCATACACATCCCATTCATGACGACTCACCTCACAAACACATCTCACCCTGCTCTAGTCTGTAATCTAATTTGCTGGCCGCCAAACTTACAGGAAGCGCCGAAAAAGGCGCGATCTTAATAGATGATGCACAGATTTTAACCTTAATTATCGCATGATCTGGAAATTTCGATCACCATAAAAACCTTGCCGATTTCAACTTTGTCGATAAAAATCGCTCAACACTAATCACTATAACTTGAATATGTTTCAGTAAACAGGTAAAAATGTGGCAGTGTTCTAATATATATGGACCTAACTGTATATAGGTATGTTTTTATTTATTTATTTATTTATCTATGTATGTATGTAACTATGTTTAGGTGGTCCCTAAAGACTACCAACTTACATGACACAGAAGCAGCAAATATTCTGCTGTTAGTTGTAGTATTCAATCCAAAAAAGCAAGAAATCGCCAGCATCTGTAAACAATGTGAAGCAAATTATGCAGGTACACTCTGCCTAAATTCACTTTTAAATAATTCATATACCCAGAGTTTATGTGTATCTTGGCAGCTGCATAGTGCTGCTGGTTTGTTTCTGTGTGCTTCAGTTTGAGTTCAAGTATTCAGTCTACACTGGACACTATAAACTACAAACAAAACCACAGTCAACTTTTAGGCACTCCAAAGCAGGATATTGTTGAATTACCCAATAGTTGATCTTCAGGGATAGAGAGGCGGAGGGGATGGAGGCCCATGATTATGTCCATTTAGCTAGGTCTGAGGCTTTGATTTCCTTAGGCTATGTTCACACGGCATAATTGTGGGGCATAATTACGCCCTGCAATTACGCCGTGTATTTGGGAGCTCGCGCCGATCACCGTGAGCTTCCATGGGTCTATGAGAACTGTGGATTACCATAATGGCTGGGACGTATCTTGCCCCGTAGTGAGCACAGTACGGCGCAAAATATGGGGCGAAATATGTCCCAATTTAAGCCGTGTGAACATAGCCTTAAAATCATGATCCACAATGAACAGGGATTGCTGAGCCCCTGAGCTCACAGCTGTGGAACCTAGGCTTTGGCCTGCAACAGGCCTGTGCTCAATCATAGCAGAATCATTTGCTCATAAACTGAAGCTAAGGAAAGCTTCCCATGGGGTTAACTGGAGCAGTAGTTGCTACAGGAGGTCAAGAATTAGAACACATAGGGTGACATGTATGATCAGGGCTGCGTCAGATATCTGGCGTCTTTTCATCCCGATATCAGGCGCAGACCCATTCGCTGCACTGAAATCCCTGCCACATGCCACTCCTGGACGCATTACAAAGCGCAAGCTGCACTTTGTAATGCGTCTGAGATCGGGAAGCAGGGCACGCTGGAACCGTACAAAGCTATAGATTTATAGCTTTGTTACGCATTTCTAGGCGCATTACAGCTGGAACAGATAGACCACTTTCAAAGTGGCATAACTGAGTCAGAAATGGCACCCTGTCGCTAGAATGCGCCTGATTTATGACCTGCTGTACAGCGGGTTAACAATTCAGGCGCATTCTAGGCTATTTTTATGAGCAGAAAAATTGTCGTCTGGGTGACAAAAATCATACATGTCACTTATACTATCTAATAGTCCAGACAACGATCAATGGCTTTGTGCAGAGCCTTGTATAAAGGGGTTTTGCCATGATCTCATTTCATACCTCCTGCATTCAGCACTTCAGCTCTGTGTGCTCAGAAGGCGGCGCGTGATTTTATTTGAATTGCATATCATGTGACCCAGCAGGACGACATCACCATGTCTTTCCTCTCTAGTCAAATAAAGTTTTTTATGTACAGAGCAGTGAATAGCTACAATGTAGCTTAGAAATAAAGTTTTTGCCTCAAGGCACAGGGGTCATAGATCCAAATCCCGGCAGGAACCAAACCTGTGGATTTCTTTCTCTTTATCAATACACATACCTGATTGAGGTTTCTGTTTTTTATTTATTTGCACTGTTTGACTAATTAGTAAGGAGTACAGAGGACAGGAGTAGAATGACAGCACCTGGAGTTTTAACACTCAGCAGCTGCCTGAGAGGAGCAGTGATGTCTGAGCATGTGCGACCAGGACTGAGGAGTTCTCAACCCTGGTCGTATCCCCTGGAGATGAGCTGTTAACAATGGATCACTAAAGGAGCAGCTAAGACAAAAATGGTACAAAATTTTTAATATTGTTGAATGGTGAAAATGTTAATTATTTAATTTGCAACATTCCCTTTTACTTTTACTTCATGGCAAAACCGCTTTAAGTATGAGAAGAGGCAGTGTTGAACTGGGTTGCCTAGGGAACAACGAGAGAAGGTCCCTCTTTAGCCATATACATGCCGCCTGTAGCTGTATACATGCCCCCTGTAGTCGTGTACATGCCCGCTGTAGGTAGTCATTATACTGCCACATGTAGCTGTAGACCTGGCCCCTGTAGCCGTATACATGTTCCCTGTAGCCATATACATGCCCGCTGTGTGTGTGTGCATGCCCGCTGTAGTCATATACTGCCCCCTGTAGCTGAAGACCTGGCCCCTGTAGCCGTATAAATATGTCCTGTACCCATATACATGCCCCCTGTAGTCATATACATGTCCTCTTTAGCCATATACATGCCCCCTGTAGTTCTATACATGCCTTCTGTAATCATATACTGCCCCCTGTAGCCGTATATACTAAATATGGCCCTACAGATTGGTAGTCCCCTCTTCTAGATAGGTAGCTCCAAATTAGTTAGCTGGACCCATGCTATTAGATATGTAATTCCGCCCCCCCCCCACCCTAAATAGGCAAATAGGCCAATAGGCCAATAGGCCACCCACTACGTGGTAAAACCCCTTATAATGGTAGAAAGCCAGTTGTACACAGGCCATATATTACCACAATACAGTGACCATACCAGTTGTACACTGGCACTTTACAGACATACTGTATATTTCCATCATACAGGGAACATTTGGGGGTAGCTTCCAGTTGTACACATAAATATAAGTGATTACAATACAGTTATTTTACTGACCCACAGGTGACATCTTCTCTGATGAGAGTCATTATCTTTCCCTTTCTCCATTCATTCTAGATCGCCATGATCACTTCTCCAGGCCACGACTCTGCAGACGCAACTATCCAAACGTCTTAGACTCCTAACTTGTACATAACCTGCTACGCTGTACCCCCCTCTGTACAACTTCCACCGGGGGTGATGGGTGGAGACGGGGGGGGGGCTATGGGGTGATAGGCGGTGGTCAGGGTGTTAGATGAGGGTTGTATTTTGTGTTGGTACTAACCACATAACACAATGGTAGGGGCAGGAGAGGGGGGTATGGGCCACAGCATACAGACGCAAACTCCTTAGGGGAGACAGAGGACCAACCCTTCAGAGACTGTGGTGCAGCTGTGGCCCATAATCCATCCACTGCACTCCTAGGTAATCATTCACAGCCATGACCTTCATGGTGCAGGGGATGGAGTTTAATACTAATATTATTGGATTTGTTGGACTATGTTGGGCCAGCGTTGCATCTATTTGGAGAGTATTCATTTAAATAAATATGTTTTTCTCTTTTTTTCTGTGTTTCCTTTTTACTATTTCATTCCAGTGTTAATATAGGAGGTATCGAACAGATGTCTCTATATTACTATCGGTGGGGCTTGGTGTCAGCCAGTGATGTTTTTCGTCACAACGAGGCTAACCGCCTGTCACTTTTATCCCAGTACCAATGCACCATGGGTACTGGCAAGAGCCAAGTTAGCATCAAAAGGAGGATCATCTAATGTAATGATCCACTTCTGGAGCAACTCCAGGATGGTAATTTAGGGTGGGAATGGACCATTAACCATGGACCTTCCCATCTTAATAATATCAGCCTGCAGCTGACGGCTTTATCTTTGCTGGTTAAAAATGTAATTTTTTTATCCTTTAGTGTGTGTGGACTGGGGGAAGTCAGAGGGGGGAAAGTGACTGAAGAGGTCAGAGGGGGGAGACAGTGATTGGACAGGTCAGAAGGGGGTAAGACAGCGATTGAAGGAGTCGAGGGAGACAGTAACTGCAGGGGGTAGAGGGTGGAGACAGTGACTGTAAGGGTCGGGGGAGACAGTAACAGCAGAGGTCGAGGGGGAAAACAGTAACTGGAGAGGTTGGGGCTGAAACAGTGACTGGGAGGGTGAGAGGGGGTAAGACAGTGACAGGAGGGGTCAGGAGGGAAGACAGTTACTGGAGGAAATCAGCGGCAAGACAGTTGTGGGTGGACCATGCCCTGGAGTAGGGAGACAGTGAAGAATGATTCTGTTAGGTGGGACATGGTTAGAGTCGTGTCCTGATATGATGTTATTCGTTTAGGTGTGGTTGAAGGCGTGGCCTCATGTGTCCCTCTTTACAATCTCTTTAAGGTGGGAGGTATGATAGTGCTCAGCTATACTCGGAAGTGCTGTAGAACAGGATGGAGAGTCATATACAAGCATGACTGTCTCTCCATTCTGAGTTGACACAGGGGACCTGTTCCTATCTCTATGTGTACCGTTTTTACATTTGGGGGATTGTGCTCTCCATAATCACATGTCAATATTAATAGACACAGAGAAAGTGTACAGCACTTACCATATTTACACAGTTACCATATTTTTCAGACACACTTTTTGCTCTCAAATTTAGGAGGAAAGTGGGATGCGTCTGTAAGAATGGGGACTATGTTTATATACTGCTCAAAAATATAAAAGGAACACTTAATCAACAAAATATAACTCCAAGTCCCACTTCTGTGAAGTCAACCTGTCCAGTTATGAATCAACACTCATTGTTAATCAATTTCTCCTGCTAGTGTGCAAATAGAACAGATAACAGGTAGAAATGATAGGCAATTAGCAAGACAACCCCTATAAAGGAGTAGTTCTACAGGTGGTGACCACAGACCATTTTTCTGTTCTCATCCGTTTTGGCTGTTGTTTTGATCACTTTTGCATTTTGTCTTTGCTCTCACCCCTAGAGTTCACATGAGGCGATGTCTACAACACACAGAAGTTACTCAGGTACTGGAGCTCATCCAGGATGGAACATCAATGCAAGCTCTGGCAAGAAGTTTAACTGTATCTGTCCAGAGCATGGGAGTAGATACCAAGATACAGGCCAGTACACCAGGAGATGTGGAGGGGCCATAGGAGGGCAACAACCCAGCAGCAGGACTGCTACCTCCTCCTTTGTGCAAGGAGAACAGGGGGGGCAGTGTCAGAGCCTTGAAAAGGTGTCCTCCAGCAGGCCACTAATATTCATGTCTGCTCAAATTGTCAGAAACAGACTCCACGAGGATGGTATGAGGGCCAAACTCCGTACATGGTGATTGGCATTTACCAGACAACACCAAGATTAGCAGATTCGAAAATGGCGCCCTGTGCTCTTCATGAATGAGAGCAGGTTCACACTGAGCACATGTGATAGACGTGACAGAGTCTGGAGATGCAATGGAGAACTTTCTGCTGCCTGCAACATCCTCCAGCATGACTGATTTGGCTGTTGGTCAGTAATGGTGTGGGGAGACATTTCTTTGGAGGGCTTCACAGCCCTCCATGTGGTAGCCAGAGGTACTCTGACTGCCATTAGGTACCGGAATGAACTCTTCAGACCCAGGGGCGTAACTAGAGAAGCCAGGGCCCCAAAGCAAACTTTTGGATGCCCCCCCCCTTCTGCCTCCCTGACCATGACCATGTACCAGGACATGTTGTTAGGTAATGTAGATAATACAAGGGGCAAATACCTCACCCTACATGTCACCATCATACTGCTACCAAACAAATCCACTATACCAAAACCAATATTACCAATAACCCTACTACATATGGACCCGATTACACCGCCAGAACATGACCAAAAAATTACCACCACATAGTGACTGAATAATACCCCTACACTATTACTGATCCGTACACAAAGACCAATTAGTACCGCCATATAGTGACCATATAGTGGTATATACTAGTGTACACAGGCTCTGCAGATGTATATAACCACCATACAGGACCATATAGTGGTAATACTAGTGTACACAGGCTCTGCAGACTGTATATAACCACCATACATTTGACCAAATAGTGGTAGCCCACCAGCATACACAGGCTCTGTAGACTGTATATAACCACCATACAGTGACCATTAATAGGGGTAGACACCAATGTACACAGGCTCTGCAGACTGTATATAACCACCATACAGTGACCATATAGTGGTAGACACCAGTGTACACAGGCTCTGTAGACATATAAGTGATTACAGTGTAGTTACATCTTTTACTCACAGGTGACGTTTCTCTGACGAGTCTTTTGATTTTCCCCCTTTGTTCTGCATCCGGTCCAGTCCCCATCATGATGAATCTCCAAGCCACTTGTCCCTGCAGTTTTAAAGACACAAAAATTTTTAGAATCTTGACTTTTCCAGCACCTGCCCCTGGCATATGGGGTCCATTTAGGCAGGCAGGGTTTGGGTTTAGCAATACGGAGCCATAAAAGTAGACAGGGGTTAGGGGGGCTATAGGGGCCAAAATAGTTAGGGTTTAGGTAGCTAAAGGACCCCCATAATAAGTAGACAGGCAGGCTTCGGGGCTATGTAGGTAGGCAAGCTTTAGGGGCTATAGGGGCTATATAGGCAGACATGCTTCACGGTAGCTATAGGGCTAGGTAACCTTTAGGGGGCTATCTAGGCAAGCTGGGGGGTCTAAAGGCAAGCTGGGTGGGTCTAAAGGCAGGTTTAGATGGTATATAGGCAGGCTTAGAGGGTATATAGGCAGGCTTAGGGGGTATACAGGGAGGCTTAGGGGAAGTATAAGGAGGCTTAGGGGGTGTATAGGCAGGCTTAGGGGGTCTATAGGCAGGCTAGGGCGTGTATAGACAGGCTTAGGGGGCGTATAGGCAGGCTAGGGGGTATACAGGCAGGCTTAGGGGTATACAGGCAGGCTAAGGGGGCGTATAGGCAGGCTTAGGGGGTATATAGGCAGGCTTGGGGGTTGTATAGGCAGGCTTAGGGGGGTAATAGGCAAGCTAACGGGGGGTATAGGCAGCTTAGGGGCGTATGGGCAGGCTTAGGGGTGTATAGGCTGGCTTTGGGGCGTATAGGCAGGCTTAGGGGGCGTATAGACAGGCTTAGGGGTATACAGGCAGGCTTAGGGGGCGTATAGGCAGGCTAAGGGGCGTATAGGCAGGCTAGGGGGTGTATAGGCAGGCTTAGGGGGCGTATGGGCAGGCTTAGGGCGCATATAGGCAGGCTGTGGGGGCTTATAGGCAGGCTGTGGGGGCTTACAGGCAGGCTTAGGGGCAGGTAAAATAATACATAGTTTACTCACCTCGGTCCACGCTCCCCCGATGCGCCGCTCGCTCCGCTCTGCTGCTCTCCCTGCAGTCTCTGTGCTCAGCGCGGGTGGCGCGGTGATGTGACATCACCGCGCGCGCCCACGTGATCACAGAGCGCCGGCAGGGGGAAGTAGCAGAGTGGAGCGATCGGGCCCGGGCGTTCAGAGGCAGTATGCGCCGGGCCCCCCAGCTCCCTGCCCGCCGCAGTGAACTGTTAAGTTCACTGCCGGCAGGCCCAGGAGCAGCATTACCGGGGTAGCGAACGTGGTAGCAGCTGCCCTGGGGCGCAGGCACCCCTGAGCGCACGGGCCCTGGAGCAACTGCTACCCCTGCTACTCCGGTAGTTACGCCCCTGCTCAGACCCATTGTGAGACCATATGCAGGTGCAGTGGGCCCTGGGTTCCTTCTGATGTATGATAATGCTAGGCCTCATGTGTCAGCAGTTCCTGCATGATTGAGGCATTGATGACATGGACCGGTCTGCATGTTTCCCAAACCTGAATCCAATCAAGCAAATCTGGGACATCATATATCATTCCATCCACCAACGCCACATTGCACCACAGACTGTCCAAGAGTTGACTGATGCTTTAACCCATTAACGACCGCCCACCGATAATAGACGGCAGGCAGTGCAGGTCATCTTTCTGCAGCAATATCCACAGACGTCGCTGCAGAAAGAGGGGTTTTGTAACTCCAAGTGCTGCAGCTGAGAAAGGATCCGAGCTGTGCTTAACAGCTCTGTTCCTAGACCAGTCTCTGTAAGCCTCTGATCCCCAGCACTAAACCCTTTAATTGCCGTGGTCCGTGACCGGGGCATAATCAAAGGGCATTCCCCTGCTCCATCGGGTGATCGGAACTCCTGGTGACCAGATGGCTCTCAGGAAACACCTTCTACAGTCATCCCTGGGGACCTAGAGTAGCTCCAGGTCTGTTTGTATAGGAAGTTTGCGGTCAGGGCACACTGCGTGCTGTGATGACTGCTGCCTATGGTAGTATGACATAGATTGTAATATATTAGCTTACATAAAGGTGCTAATACATTACTAAGTGTTAAATAATTATCCCTTAATGGGATTAAAAAAAGTAAAACATTTTTTAAAAAAGTGTAAAAATAAATAAAAAATAAAAATAAATAATAGAAATTTTTTTTTTGCATATATTACACTCACAAAAAAAAAACCTACACATATTAGGTATCTAAACGACCATAATAACCTATAGAATTCATTTAACAGATTATTTAGTGTGAAATGGGAATGGTATAAAAAAAATTAAAAAAGCTAAACTACGCCCCCCCCCAAAAAAAATACAATTCTGCCACATAAAACAAGTCCTCATACAACTGCGTCACTAAAAAAAAAAAAAAGAGGTCACGAAATGAAGGGAGGCAAAAACTAAAAAATTTAGCTGGTCATTAAGATCTTTTCACGCCTGGAGCTCAAGGGGTTAATCCAGGTTTTCTGGAAAGAGATCCCTCAGAAGAACATCCTCAGCCTCATCAGGAGCATGCCCAGGCATTGTAGAGAGGTCATATAGGCATATTGAGACCACACACACTACAGAGCCTCATTTCCACTGAAGTTCGATCAGTGTTAAATTTGATTTTCTACTGAAGTTCCATTAGCCATAAATTTGATTTTCCACTTTGATTTGAAATATAATCTCCGGGAATATTCATTCATTGAGACCAGGATGTGGTTTTTATAATAAATTATATATATATTTTATTGAAAAAGGGGATTAGCCCAATGGCAGGTTTACACAAACAGGACCCGTAAAGGGTTTTTTTATTGCTGGGCATCCGTCTCTCCAGCAAACATAAGCAGAACACAAACAGGCTTACTTCACCAAACCAGAGTTCCCACCACAGTTTTGGCGCAATTGCCCGGCCCCTTTTTCCGCACAGCCCGTTTTGCCCCCAAGGGCTCTCACCCCTCCAGCGTGGTATAAGGAAACGTCCCAACGGGCCCTTAGTTTTCCCCCTCAGCACCCAAGGTGGTTCTTTAGCAGGAAAATGAACAACAACACAGCCACCTGATCCCCCAGGTTTAAATAGGCCATCCAAAACCCCGGCCTGGACCGAGGGGGAGCATCATCCACCCCTTTCTCTTTGATGCTCCAACTTGCTGCTTTTGCACCAAACAAACTTTAAACTGTCAGGGGCCTAATGCCGCTGACACAGAATTATCTGGCCTTCACCCAAAAAGACGGGGAATTTTGGGGGCACAACCCCCCCATCTATAACGGGGCCCTTGTCCCTTTCCCTACATACCCCCCCCTCTCCCCACACCCGGGGGTTTCTGGGCACCTGTAGCCAACAAGCCAAAATGCCCCCTTGAGAGGGCATCGGCATTGCCTTGAAATTCCCTGGCCTTTTGCTCAACCACAAATTAATTTTGTAGGGCCAGAAACATCTCGGACTCGAGCATTTTTCCCTTTTTCTTTTTTAAAACCCCCTAGGGGGGCATGATCCCGACACTAATCAAAATTTGCCCTAACAAATAGTATCAAAAGAAACCGGGGGCCCCCATTTTTGATGGTAAACACCCCTTCTCAATGATCAATAATTTTGCTCTGCTGGGGAAACTTTCTACTGAGAAAGGTGAGGGGATGTTTTTCCCTTTTAACTTTTTGGGAATCAAAGCTCCCGGCCCACACATACGCCGTCTCCCGAAAAACCCCGGGAGAAGTTGGGGGCCTTACCACCGGCTTTTTTGAAAAGGGGATCTTTTAACTCCTGGAAAGCCCTCTCAGCCTCCGGGGACCATTTTATATGGTGATTTTCCCCCTTTTGTTAAATTGGTCAGGGGTACTGCTATCTCCAAAAAACCTGGGGATAAATCTCCTGTAGTACCACCAATTCCTAGAAATGCCCTGACCTGTTTTTTGGAAAACTGATGAGGTAGTTCTGGATGGCCTAAATTTTTATTCAATTGAGTTTTAAACCCCTCTTCCCCCTATGTCCCCCAATCCCGAGCCTCTTCCATTCCCATGCACACTTGGGTTGATAGGAACCCCGCCCCCTTAATCGTCCGGGACAGCTTGGCCCTTTTGGGGAATGACTCTCCCAGTCATTACGAAAAGACAATTACGAATAAGCGCTGTGTACCTCCATGGGGCTAAAACTCTATCCACCCCCCTGGGCGAGAAAATGCCGTTTCCTCCCTAGCCCCTAACAAGGGAATCTGCCAGTATCCCTTGGTAGACCAGGTCGTGAGAACGGGCAGGCCTAACTTCTATTAGTTCATCCCCCCGGGGGCCAGGGGTGGGCATCTCCTTTGATATTTCTTAATTTGCGGTAATCATTACAAAACCGCCCTCCCCATTAGGTTGGGACCAGCACAAGGGGTCTGACCCCCATTTTAAGTTCCCTCGATCACTCCCAGGTTTTTCATTTTTTGTACCTTTTTGGGCTATTCCCTCCGGCGGGTTTCGGGAATCCTAATGGCTTTAAATTTCCCCTGGTTGTGGCTCTGTAATGCTCATTTTCTATCACCTTGGTGAGCCCGGGGACTTTTGGAACAGATCCCTATTCTGTTCCAGAAATGCTTGAAACGCTTTTTCTGGGAAACGACAGGTTCTGCAATTTTTTACCCCTCCAAAAACTACTGTTGGTTGGGCCAGAGTGCAGGGGCTTCCGTGACACCCCTATCCTTCCAGGGTTTCAAAAAATTTAGTGTAAACCGGGTAGGGTTTTCTCCCCCGGGTTTGGCACCCGGTAGTTCACCCACCCCCTTTCCATTTACCTATGGCCCCTGCCATTTGCAGAAATTTGCTCTCACAGTAGGAATAACACCAGCACTCGTCCCTGGGCTGAAATTTTTTTGAGACGGGCCGACCTATTTAGACCCCGGCTGGGCCTCCTGAGCTTGGAGAAAAGCTCCTTACAATGGGCATACCTGGGGCTATCCCCTTCCTGCATCTTTGCGAATCTTATCACACTTCGATAGGGGGTGACTTTATTTTCCCCAGGGCTCCTTGCGATGTCCCAAAAACCCGGGGGGTGCCACCGTATAATAGTTCGAAAGGGGGAACCCCATGGGAAATTGGGGCACCCCCCTAAAGAAAAGAGCAAATAGGGCAGCAGGTAATTCATCTCGACCATCTCCTCCCACCACCTTTTCAACATGACCTTTTCGGGTTTGTTAAAAACCTCTATGGGGGATCGTTTGGGGGGGGTTGACCCAGTACGAGCTGGGTGACCTTCAAAATCTTACAGAGGTCCTCTTACCCTTTACAAAAGGGGTCCCCCGGCATGGATCCTTTTGGTATCCCCCTCCGGGGAAAAAAGTGAACAACTCCCTGGCGATACTCTTGGGTGAAGTGTTTTCCCGAGGGGGACGGCTTCCGGGTACCCGGGACATAGTCTAGAAAACCAGGGTATACTGGGCCCCCCAGCGGACTTTCCCACTGGGCCCATCAGATCCATGGCAAACCTGTCAAACGGGAACCAAAAAAGGGAGGGGACAAGGGCTGGAAGTGGGTGAATGGGGGGGTTAATGACACATGGGCAACTAGCAGTAATTCCCCAACCTCCCGGAGCCCCGGCCATAAAAATCTGGGAAAACCTCTCTAAGTTTTATCTGCTCCCCAATGGCCCCATAATATATTGGAATGTGCCCGGGCCCATACCATCGCTATAAGCTTTTGGGACAGAAAACTGTTTCCACCCAATTTTTTTCCCCGATTTTTGTTACCGGGACACCAAATCCCCCTTTTGGCAAAATGGGGAACTCTCGTCTGCCCCGGTACTTGGATACCCCGTTTATGACCACCAATTATTAAAACCCCCCCCTTAAGTCTCATCCCGGAGTTGGGCCCACCCAAATTTCCCCTTTACACCTCTAATCTGGGATGGCCACTCATGGGGGGATCCCCTCCGGGTCACCTACCAGAACCTTAAGGGAAAATCGGGGGGTCTCCCAAGGCCCGCTGGGTTTGGGGGGTCCACACCCTGCGTGATAGGGGGGTCTCACCCGGGGGCCCAAGGTCCTAGAAGATTGGGCAATCACGGGCCAATAATCAGGTCATGCATTAATCCGGCACGACCCCCCCCCTGGTGTGACACTGTACCCACCACCCCCAGTTAACTTTGGCCACCCGGGGAGCATTTGGTATCCCCATGTATACATGGACCCCACTTTTTCCCCGGGACCAACTGTGCGGGGGGTGGCCCAAGAAGCGAACCAGGCTCCCTGAGTCCAGGGGTCCCGTGGTGGGGCCCAATAACCACCACTTGACAGAGCGGGGTCCCTTTTTTAGGTTTGACGCCATGCCGCATACTGATGGGCAAATGGAGAAAATCCACCCCCGGCACTCCATAGATTCCCCCTTAAGAAGCATTGGGGCCCCGATTACCTGGAGATGACATTCCAGCACACAAGTCCCTGGAACAGCTCTACTTGCCGAGTCCGTTCACCCCTGGGCCTTTGGGGGGCCCCCCGGGGGGAAACGGTTCCCCTTCTTTGGCTTTCTGAAGCACTCCTGGGAACCCAAAATGGAGAGGATAGATGCCACAACCAAGATTTTTCCACCCCGGTATCGTTCCCTAAGTCCACAAATCATCTGCGGCGGGGGGTTGCCCGGGACCCAACACTGACCCGGGCCGGGGTAGAGCATCACAAACCGTTTTTCCACAACGCGCTCCCCCATTTAGCTGGTTACATACGTCGGGCTGCAGCCATTTTTTGGGCAGATGCAAGAGGTCAAACATTTGGACCTGGGGGTTTATAATAATAATAATAATCTTTATTTATATGCGCCAACTTTTTTGCCTGAGTCCTTTAACTGGGTGCGCTTTTTGCCACGACATGCACTGCCGGACTTGCCCCCCATCCCAACACCAAAAGAGGGATTAGTCCCAATGGCAGGCTTACACAAAGGGGCCACGTAAAAGTTCTGCAAACAAAAGGGGGTGTTTTTTGTCTGGCTATCTCTCCGCAAAAATAAGCAGAACACAAGACAGGGGGTTACTTCAGCCAAACCCAGAGTTCCCCCACATCTTTTGGGGCCAATTGCCCGGCACCTATATCAAGGGACAGCCGTGTTCCCCCCAAAGGGGTCTCACCCCCCCAGCGTGGGATAAGGGACGTCCCTTAGACGACCCTTTGTGCTTTCCCCCCCACCAAGGAGGTTACCTAGAGAAAAATGGGAAAAACAACACAGCTCACCTGATCTCCATTACATAGGGATCCAAAAATCCGCCCGGACCCCGGGGGGGAGCAGTCTCCCACCCTCCTTGACGCTCCATGAAGGCCGACCCCAAATTTTCTGCTGTTGCAGCCAAAATAACTTTAAAGTGTCAGGGTTATGCCGTGAACAGAATTTTTGGCCTTCACTCCACCAAAGACAAATTTTTTTGGCACATACCTCCCATCTATAGCGAGGCCATATTTTATATTTATATATATATACAGTGCCTTGAAAGTATATTCGCCCCCCTTAAACTTTTCAACCTTTTGCCACATTTCAGGCATCAAACATAAAGACATAAAAATTGTATTTTTGTGTGAAGAATCAACAAGTGGGACACAATTGTGAAGTGGAACGAAATTTATTGGATATTTTAAACTTTTGTAAAAAATAGAAAAGTGGAGTTTTTATCGGGGGCGTGGCCTGCCATGCAAACGTAAGGAAGCAGAACCTCAGAGCTCCTCGCAGGAACCTCAAGAAAGCAACAAGAAAATGGGACCCAGAAGACCCAAGAAGGCTGCCAAACTGCCTAAAACACCCTCCCTAGGGGACATCCCGATTTCCAACTATTTTTCCCCTCTCCAAGACCTGGACGGAGACGGCCAGCCTTCCCGCGCTTCAGCGCCATCTTCTCCTGCTCACCTGCTGCGAGCGGAAGATCTCCACAGCACCCACCGGCACCAGGGGGACAACGGAGCATCGCGGCAGTCAGGATCCCTCTCCCCAGCGATGTGACTGGTCGTTGAGCCCGCAGGAGAATTCCCAGCCTCCCCCAGCACGATGGAAAACATTCTGACCGGCCCGCTGCAGTCGGGCGTGCAGCGCGGCATGTCGCCACATCAGGTACGTGGGACGAACCCTCGGCCGCACTCCCTGACAGCTCCGGGGCATAATACGGCGCACCTTGGGCTGCACTCCTGCCCCTCCTCACCGGGTCTGACTCAGGGGAGCCCAGTGCAAGCAGGCTTCAGTCCTACATCAGCCTCCTTTTCACCGGCCGCCATTTTAGATGACCACATGGCGGCCCGGGCGCCATCTCAGAGGGGCAGTGACCCCCCATGCAATAAGCAGTGGGCTAATACAAGCAGCCCAATATTACCAGACCTAATGGGGACCACAGCACAAACATTCTCACCTCACCTCTCTCACTCAGCCAGAGCCCTGCACGAAGGGGTGACTGCAGGGGAAAAAGAGGGAGACTGGAGCCCTGTCATGGACACTTCAGCGAACTGGGCCATGGAAAACCCCCCTTTTGGCCTCCCAACGAAAGAGGGAAACTACCCCCTGACCCATACAAGTTCTACACTGGCACAGTCTCCTACTGGTGGGATTGCACCCTCTCACAATGGGCCATGTAATATGACATGTCATCATGGAGCCGGGACTGAGGGGGCTCATAATGTGCCTTTCCTCTCATACCATGGCCCAAGGCTCCCTCACAGTTGTGAACGCCGAGACGAGTGTGGCTACTGCTTACAACTTCGCAACCCTGCTCCAGGGCAGTCGCGATCCTCAACAGATTGTGCTATCTGCAGCTTCAGTTGCGGCCATAGTAGGACAAGATGGCCACAGCCAATATGGAGGGACTCTGATATCTAGGGAGGTCCTGTCTGCTGAGCTACGAGCGCAGAATGTTTCTTCGCCCTCCCCACGCCATGAGAACTTTCAGGACCGCCCAATTAACAGTGTAACCCCTGCTCTGCCGAGTGCAAGCTGGAGCTCACACTCCAATTCTCCAACGTGGGGTGGCAACCCTGATCCACCCACAGTAGGTCTCCATACCCAGCCCCATCACCGGCCTCTGCCATCTCCATCACCCTCCGGATGCCTATCAACGCTCCCTCATCCAGAAGATGCGCTGGAAGCACTTGCAGCCCACACTGAATTACAGGCATTATTTTCGCTCCTCCCAACTAAAAGCGACATGCAGCAACTAGGCCGAGACCTCCACCGAGTTTGGCGCCAAGACCTTCATCCAGTACAGATTGCAGTGGCGGATCTTCAACAAAAGATTGAGCAACTTGAAAAAGTTCAAGACTCCGCAAATCTCACTATTGCCGACTTACAAACATCGATTTCTGTCCAAGCTGGAAGCCAAAATCAACTGGCAGCCTAATTGGACGACCTAGAAAATCGCAACAGGCGCAATAATACCAGGCTGCGCGGCTTACCTGAAACGGTCCGCACCTCGGAATTGATCTCAACTCTAACCAAGACGTTCAACTTTATCTTGGGAAGGCCGACAGCCACCCCTATTGAGTTCGATCGAGCCCACAGAGCTCTCCGTCCGCAAAGCCTGGACCCTTCCCACCCAAGAGACATAATATGTCGAATCCACTATTACAACCTCAAAGAGGAGATTCTAAGAAAGGCTCTGCTTATGCAGTCAGTGGTGTTCGAAGGCACAAGGGTTGGACTATTCCCGGACCTTTCTAGATGCACCCTACGGATGCACGCCATACTCAAGCCCCTACTCTTGGAACTTCAGAAGAGACACATTCAATATCGATGGGGCTTCCCCTTTGCCCTGCAGGTGAAGCATAAGGACACCCTGGTTTCCCTCAGATCTCCTGCTGATCTTCAGAACTTTATTACAACGCTCAAGCTACCCCAAGTCGACATCCCAGATTGGACAACTATGGCTGATTCGTCCCGACCCATGACCACTGAGGCAGTTTCCAGAGCTGATCTTCGCCTCACAGAAAGAACGACTCCAAAGGCCCAGCGCTTGAACCGTCGTCGCAAAAGTCCAGACGACTCCACGTCGACCTCCAGACCACCTCGCTGACTTTTTGCCAGTAAACTGTGAGATACATGCTTATTTCTTAACTGCCTAAGGTCATCCCCTAAACATGGGGACTCCCCTCTATAGCCCTAATTTTTCTTCCCAGTGGGGCCATGAAATAGTTTCCCCTGAAAGACATTTTGCTATAATGATGTTCCCCCGCTCCCCTTCCCCAATCCAGCTCATGGATCCCTTAGTATTTTAAAATTTTCATTTTCCCACAATGTTATTTTCGGTTGTTTTCTAAAATACCCGGGGCAGCACAAAATTTAGCTGGCCCCCATGAAAACACGATTTTGCTGCCTGTAGCTAATTATCACCTTACTCCTGGCGAGTGAAGCCTGAGACGCTAATGCGAAATTAGTAATGCTCATTTCTGGTTCAAAGAGTAGCTATTTTTGCCCTCCAACACCATTGTTGACCATTTTTTGGTTTTGGTCTGCTGCAGTCTTGAGTCTGCTGAGTTCAGTTGTGTGGCCCTATTTTTTGGGCCTTTTTGGTTATCTTTTTTGCTCCCCTTTTACCTGTCCCCTCTTATTTGCCAGTCTCTGCCGGCGCCACCACTGAGCGTGTCTCACATTCCTGTGATCCCCATCATAGGCTCTCTACCCATTTTCATGTCTAAGCCCTTTGACACATCCCTTTAAATTTTAAAGGGGTTTTTAATGCCCCAGAAAAGAGATTGCAGATATTGTACAACCTACATAAACAAAATTTTCCCATATGTTGGTTCAAGAACGCACCCCGCAAGCACAGCGCAATCGCATGCAATAGGGACTTTCCGTCTGGGATCACAAAAAGTAATCCGCTCAAAAGACCAAGGGGTAGCCTACATCACAAATCGCTCCCATACAAGGGTGGGTGCTTTAGGGCTGAAACGCAGGGGCCTTTTTTCTTTAAAAGCAACATACGGGACACACATACCCTTGCAACTTTTATGTTCCCAACTCCAACCAATTATCTTTCCTCTCAAAGTGCTAGATGAATTGACCTGCTTTGCACAGGGGCAATTAATTCTGTGCGACGACTTCAATCTAGCTATTCATCCCCCTCTCGATACCTCAACGGGGCACTCCTCTCTGACAAATAGGCTTAAACGCCTGTTGGGAAAAACAGCAATTGTCGAGTATGCGGTTGTACACCCCACAGAAAAGATTATACTTTCTTTTCCCCCCCACCTCTTACAGTCGCATAACTATACCTCACGCACTCTCTTCTCTCTTTTCGCGTTATTCTAAGATAGGTAAATGATCCATTGTGATCTGACCCTCCTAAAATTTCAACGTCCCCTTTGCCTGGAGACCAAGATCTCTTCTCAGGAACCACCCTCTTTTAAAGGATTACAAACTAGTATAAAGAGACTTTTAAATTTCTACCTTTGCAGACTTTACATCCCCAGACTCATGGGAAGCCTAAAATGTACCCTGAGGGGATATCATTAAACATGGGGGGGCCGCCTAAAAAGGGGGTTTATGCACAAACTTTAGTCATTACTGCAAAGCTTAGCTCGGCTGAATCACTCATAAAGTGACTGGCTCTGAATTCCCC